>JAWPHD010002730.1:0-243219 GCA_037043455.1 Cyrtodaria siliqua
GTGGGGTGGGGATTGGTTAGATGTTGGACTAGGGAGTTGTGGTGGTGGGGGTGGGGGATGGGTTATATGTTGGTCCAGGGAGTTGTGGTGGTGGGGGTGGGGGATGGGTTAGATGTTGGTCTAGGGAGTTGTGGTGGTGGGGGTGGGGATGGGTTAGATGTTGGTCTAGGGAGTTGTGGTGGTGGGGGTGGGGGATGGGTTAGATGTTGGTCTAGGCAGTTGTGGAGGTGGGGGATGGGTTAGATGTTGGTCTAGGGAGTTGTGGTGGTGGGGGTGGGGGTGGGGGATGGGTTAGATGTTGGTCTAGGGAGTTGTGGAAGTGGGGATGGGTTAGATGTTGGTCTAGGAGTTTTGGTTGTGGGGTGGGGATGGGTTAGGTGTTGGTCTATGGAGTTGTGGTGGTGTGGGTAGGGGGTGTTGGTAGGGGATGGGTTAGATGTTGGTCTGGGGAGCTGTGGTGGTGGTGGGGGTGGGGGATGGGTTAGATGTTGGTCTGGGGAGCTGTGGTGGTGGTGGGGGTGGGGGATGGGTTAGATGTTGGTCTAGGGAGTTGTGGTGGTGTGGGTAGGGGGTGTTGGTAGGGGATGGGTTAGATGTTGGTCTGGGGAGTTGTGGTGGTGGTGGGGATGGGGGATGGGTTAGATGTTGGTCTGGGGAGTTGTGGCGGTGGTGGGGGTGGGAGATGGGTTAGATGTTGGTCTAGGGAGTTGTGGAGGTGGGGGTGGGGGATGGGTTAGATGTTGGTCTAGGGAGTTGTGGTGGTGGGGTGGGGGATGTGTTAGATGTTGGTCTAGGCAGTTGTGGAGGTGGGGGATGGGTTAGATGTTGGTCTAGGGAGTTGTGGTGGTGGGGGGTGGGGGGTGGGGGATGGGTTAGATGTTGGTCTAGGGAGTTGTGGAAGTGGGGATGGGTTAGATGTTGGTCTAGGAGTTTTGGTTGTGGGGTGGGGATGGGTTAGGTGTTGGTCTATGGAGTTGTGGTGGTGTGGGTAGGGGGTGTTGGTAGGGGATGGGTTAGATGTTGGTCTGGGGAGCTGTGGTGGTGGTGGGGGTGGGGGATGGGTTAGATGTTGGTCTGGGGAGCTGTGGTGGTGGTGGGGGTGGGGGATGGGTTAGATGTTGGTCTAGGGAGTTGTGGTGGTGTGGGTAGGGGGTGTTGGTAGGGGATGGGTTAGATGTTGGTCTGGGGAGTTGTGGTGGTGGTGGGGGTGGGGGATGGGTTAGATGTTGGTCTGGGGAGTTGTGGCGGTGGTGGGGGTGGGAGATGGGTTAGATGTTGGTCTAGGGAGTTGTGGAGGTGGGGGTGGGGGATGGGTTAGATGTTGGTCTAGGGAGTTGTGGTGGTGGGGTGGGGGATGTGTTAGATGTTGGTCTAGGCAGTTGTGGAGGTGGGGGTGGGGGATGGGTTAGATGTTGGTCTAGGGAGTTGTTTTGGTGGGGGATGGGTTAGATGTCAGTCTAGGGAGTTGTGGTGGTGGCGGGATGGGGTGGGGGTGGGGGGTGGGATGGGGATTGGTTAGATGTTGGACTAGGGAGTTGTGGTGGTGGGAGTGGGGTATGGGTTAGGTGTTGGTCTAGGGAGTTGTGGTGGTGGGGTGGGGGATGGGTTAGATGTTGGTCTAGGGAGTTGTGGTGGTGGTGGGGTGGGGATTGGTTAGATGTTGGGCTAGGGAGTTGTGGTGGTGGGAGTGGGGGATGGGTTATATGTTGGTCCAGGGAGTTGTGGTGGTGGGGGTGGGGGATGGGTTAGATGTTGGTCTAGGGAGTTGTGGTGGTGGGGGTGGGGATGGGTTAGATGTTGGTCTAGGGAGTTGTGGTGGTGGGGTGGGGGATGGGTTAGATGTTGGTCTAGGCAGTTGTGGAGGTGGGGGATGGGTTAGATGTTGGTCTAGGGAGTTGTGGTGGTGTTGGGGATGGGGGATGGGGGATGGGTTAGATGTTGGTCTAGGGAGTTGTGGAAGTGGGGGTGGGGATGGGTTAGATGTTGGTCTAGGAGTTTTGGTTGTGGGGTGGGGATGGGTTAGGTGTTGGTCTATGGAGTTGTGGTGGTGTGGGTAGGGGGTGTTGGTAGGGGATGGGTTAGATGTTGGTGTGGGGAGCTGTGGTGGTGGTGGGGGTGGGGGATGGGTTAGATGTTGGTCTGGGGAGTTGTGGTGGTGGTGGGGGTGGGGGATGGGTTAGATGTTGGTCTAGGGAGTTGTGGTGGTGGGGTGGGGATTGGTTAGATGTTGGACTAGGGAGTTGTGGCGGTGGGGGTTGGGGATGGGTTAGATGTTGGTCTAGGGAGTTGTGGTGGTGGGTTGGGGGATGGGTTAGATGTTGGTCTAGGCAGTTGTGGAAGTGGGGGTGGGGGATGGGTTAGATGTTGGTCTAGGGAGTTGTTATGGTGGGGGTGGGTTAGATGTTAGTCTAGGGAGTTGTGGTGGTGGCGGGGGGGGGTGGGGGGGGGTGGGATGGGGATGGGTTAGATGTTGGACTAGGGAGTTGTGGTGGTGGGAGTGGGGTGTGGGTTAGATGTTGGTCTAGGGAGTTGTGGATGTGGGTTGGGGGATGGGTTAGATGTTGGTCTAGGGAGTTGTGGTGGTGTGGGTAGGGGGTGTTGGTAGGGGATGGGTTAGATGTTGGTCTGGGGAGTTGTGGTGGTGGTGGGGCCGGGGGATGGGTTAGATGTTGGTCTGGGGAGTTGTGGCGGTGGTGGGGGTGGGAGATGGGTTAGATGTTGGTCTAGGGAGTTGTGGAGGTGGGGGTGGGGGATGGGTTAGATGTTGGTCTAAGGAGTTGTGGTGGTGGGGTGGGGGATGTGTTAGATGTTGGTCTAGGCAGTTGTGGAGGTGGGGGTGGGAGATGGGTTAGATGTTGGTCTAGGGAGTTGTTTTGGTGGGGGATGGGTTAGATGTCAGTCTAGGGAGTTGTGGTGGTGGCGGGGATGGGGTGGGGGTGTGGGGGTGGGGTGGGGATGGGTTAGATGTTGGACTAGGGAGTTGTGGTGGTGGGAGTGGGGTATGGGTTAGATGTTGGTCTAGGGAGTTGTGGTGGTGGGGTGGGGGATGGGTTAGATGTTGGTCTAGGGAGTTGTGGTGGTGGTGGGGTGGGGATTGGTTAGATGTTGGACTAGGGAGTTGTGGTGGTGGGGGTGGGGGATGGGTTATATGTTGGTCCAGGGAGTTGTGGTGGTGGGGGTGGGGGATGGGTTAGATGTTGGTCTAGGGAGTTGTGGTGGTGGGGGTGGGGGATGGGTTAGATGTTGGTCTAGGGAGTTGTGGTGGTGGGGTGGGGGATGGGTTAGATGTTGGTCTAGGCAGTTGTGGAGGTGGGGGATGGGTTAGATGTTGGTCTAGGGAGTTGTGGTGGTGGGGGGGATGGGGGATGGGGGATGGGTTAGATGTTGGTCTAGGGAGTTGTGGAAGTGGGGGTGGGGATGGGTTAGATGTTGGTCTAGGAGTTTCGGTTGTGGGGTGGGGATGGGTTAGGTGTTGGTCTATGGAGTTGTGGTGGTGTGGGTAGGGGGTGGTGGTAGGGGATGGGTTAGATGTTGGTCTGGGGAGCTGTGGTGGTGGTGGGGGTGGGGGATGGGTTAGATGTTGGTCTGGGGAGTTGTGGTGGTGGTGGGGGTGGGGGATGGGTTAGATGTTGGTCTAGGGAGTTGTGGTGGTGGGGTGGGGATTGGTTAGATGTTGGACTAGGGAGTTGTGGCGGTGGGGGTTGGGGATGGGTTAGATGTTGGTCTAGGAAGTTGTGGTGGTTGGGGTGGTGGATGGGTTAGATGTTGGTCTAGGGATATGTGGTGGTGGGGGTGGGTGATGGGTTAGATGTTGGTCTAGGGAGTTGTGGTGGTGGGTGATGGGTTAGATGTTGGTCTAGGGAGTTGTGGTGGTGGGGGGTGGGAGATGGGTTATACATTATGTTGGTCTAGGGAGTTGTGGCGGTGGGGGTGGGGATGGGTTAGATGTTGGTCTAGGGAGTTGTGGTGGTGGGGTAGGGGAAGGGTTAGATGTTGGTCTAGGGAGTTGTGGTGGTGTGGTGGGGGATGGGTTAGATGTTAGTCTAGGGAGTTGTGGTGGTGGGGTGGGGATTGGTTAGATGTTGGACTAGGGAGTTGTGGTGGTAGGGGTGGGGGATGGGTTAGATGTTGGACTAGGGTGTTGTGGTGGTGTGGGTGGGGGATGGGTTATATGTTGGTCTAGGGAGTTGTGGAAGTGGGTGTGGGGGATGGGTTAGACGTTGGTCTAGGGACTTGTGGTCGTGGGGGATGGGTTAAATGTTGGTCTAGGAAGTTGTGGTGGTGGGGGTGGGGGATGGGTTAGATGTTGGTCTAGGGAGTTGTGGTGGTGGGGTGGGGGATGGGTTAGATGTTGGTCTAGGAGTTGTGGTGGTGGTGGGGTGGGGATTGGTTAGGTGTTGGACTAGGGAGCTTTGGTGGTGAGAGTGGGGGATGGGTTAGATGTTGGTCTAGGGAGTTGTGGTGGTGGTGGTGGTGGTGGTGGTGGAGATGGGTTAGAGACGTTGATCTAGGGAGTTGTGGTGGTGGGGTGGGGGTTGTGTTAGACGTTGGTCTAGGGAGTTGTGGTGGTGGGGGTGGGGAATGGGTTAGATGTTGGTCTAGGGAGTTGTGGTGGTTTCGGGTGGGTTAGACGTTGGTCTAGGGAGTTGTGGTGGTGGTGGTGGGGGTGTGTGGTGGGGATGGGTTAGACGTTGGTCTATGGAGTTGTGGTGGTGGGGTGGGGATGGGCTAGACGTTGGTCTTGATATGGTTTCGGGGCTTAAATTAGCACTTACATTTAGATCCTATTTACATCGCAAGCTGCTAATCTGGATAGCCGCTGAACACCCAAATGGACAGACAGGGTAATGATATATGCCCTTCCATCATTCTTCGACTAGCGGCTCATAAAAAGGGTATACTTATGTAAAAACATCAACATGTAAATATGAGTAAACATTTAACAAGAAACCCGCGGATTTACATGTCTCGCCTAACGGGGGCTGGACTTAAAATAAAAAGGTCAATGATACTTAAATGAAAGTTTGTAAACATGTTAGTAATTAAAAACAATGGAGTTTGCAGTTTGCTGAGATGACATTGAAGTGCATTTGTTTAAAAACACAAGAGGCCCAAGAGGGCATGTGGACGCTCTACTGGCTAACATGGCTCTTACAACATCAATGAAGCGAGAGATTGCCATTTACGTTTTTTGGAAAGTTTTGGGCAAAATACAGCTTTTCAACTAAATCAAGGGCCATAACTAAAGAATCTGATAAATGTTGGTAAAGATCAGATGAAAAATGAAGGCCCTATCGTATTAATGAGGCAAAATATAGCATTTTTAACTAAATCAAGAGCCATAACTCCCCTGTTACTGGTCCGACTGGTCTAACATAGAGCTAAAAAAAAATGTGAAAAAAATGTAAAAAACATTTTTAATTTTTTTTTTTTAAAAAAATGTAAAAAAAACAACAATTTTTTTTTTCAAATAATAATATAAAAAGAAGAAAGTCATAAAATCTGGTAAAGTTTGGCAAAGATCAGATGCAAAATGAAGGCCCTAAGAGTGTTCACAAGGCAGAAAATGGCATTTTTCAGAATAAACAAGGGCCAGAACTCTGGTGTTACTGACCCAATTCAGCTGATTTTCGAACTTGTCCAAGCTATAGTTGGTATTAACAATCTGTGCAAGTTTGGTAACAATCAAATAATAAATAAAGGTGCTAGAATGTTCACAAGGCAGAAAATAGCAATTTTCTGAAAAAACAAGGGCCATAACTCCGGTGTTACTGATCCGATTTGGCTGGTTTTCGAACTTGTCCAAGCTTTCATTGCTATTAACAATCTGTGCAAGTTTGGTAAAGGTCAAATAATAAATGAAGGTGCTAGAATGTTCACAAGGCTTAATATGGCATTTTTCAGCAAAACAAGGGCCATAACTCCGGTGAAATTATCCGATCTGGCTGGTTTTCGAACTTGTCCGAGCTTTCATTGATATTAAGACACTGGCAAAGTTTCGAAAAGACTTGATTAATAATGAAGGCCCTAGAGTGTTCACAAGGCAAAAGTTAACGGACGACGGACGACGGACGGACGACGAACGACGGACGGACGGACGACGGACGACGGACGACGGACAACACACCATCCCATAAGCTCTGCTGGCCTTCGGCCAGTCGAGCTAAAAACTGGCTAAAACGGCTCTTATATCAAGGGTTGTCAACATAAAATTCCCATCAGTACTTCTTTTAAAACAACAGGTATAGGATGGCCTTAGATCTCTCACCTGGTAATCATGGGCAATAAGTCTGCTGTGTCTAGTCTGGCATGGGTATTTTTCAATTTGTTCCACTTTCGTTAATGAATAAAATTTCATAAAAATGGGTGGGGGTTTATATTAACATTCTAAACAAATATGGTAAAGATCAGATAAAAAATTAAGTAACTGCAGATTTAACAAAGGAAAATACAATATATCATTTTTCAACAAATCAAGGGCCATAACTCTGTCGTTACTAGCAAGATCTAGCTGGTTTTCGAACTTGTCCAATATTTCATTGTGCTCTGCACATTCTACTGAGGTTTCCTGCCAAATTTTGTAGAAATCCAAGCCGTTTAGGAGGAGTAGCGCCGACAAGAAATTTAAATTAAAAATGTCAAAGGGCCATGCCTCCGTCATAAATCAGCGAACTAGAACAAAAGCGCGAAGCTTCCTGCCAAGTTTCAGCGAAATCCAAAAAAGGCGTTTAGGAGGAGTATCGCCGACAAGAAATTTAAAAGTAAAAATGTCAAAAATGGTACGGCCCGTAACTCCATCAAAAATCAAACTGGAAAAAAATGCAACGGGCACAACTAAAAATATTATATCTATATTAAAATAAAAAATAACAAGAAAAATATACTACTAATAAAAAAAAAGGCAAAAACATCTGGTAAAGTTTGGTAAAGATCAGAGATGAAAAATGAAATCCCTATCGTATTAACGAGGCAAAATATAGCATTTTTAACTAAATCAAGGGCCATAACTCCGCTGTTACTGGTCCGATCTAGCTGGTTTTCGAACTTGTCCGAGCTTTGATTGATATTAACAATCTATTAAAGTTTGGTAAAAATCAGATGAAAAATGAAAGCTCTTGGCCAGTAGAGCTAAAAATCATCAGCTCCAAAAAGTAGTTCAAGGTCATAGGTTCATGGGTCCAAACAAATGCACTACCCAAGACACAACTATGTCAAAATAGAATATTTTTTCTTCCAAAGATTAACCTATAAAATAGGTTTAAAACATCTAGTGCATAATTATAGTTCATGGGAAAGTGATGTTAAGGTAACAATTAAAGTTATCTGCCCTTTGCTTGGATGGTGAATGTCACATCCACATTTGCTTTGTCACGTTGCAATGTACCACTCAAGATACAACTATAAGCACTGTGAAAAAGTGACCTAAACGCCAATGTTGAAGGTAAAAATTATAAGGTTATCTTCCCTTTGCTTGGAGAGTCAATGTCACATCCACATTGCAATGCATCACCCTAGATACAACTATAAACAAAGTTTGAAAGGTGAAGTGCATACAGTTTTCGCGAAATTGACCTCAACGCAAAAGTTGAAGGTACAATTATTAAGTTATCTGCCCTTTGCTTGGAGGGTCAAGGTCACTTCCACATTTGCTTTGTCACGTTGCGATGTACCACTCAAGATACAACTATAAGCAAAGTTTTAAAGGTCTAGTACATACAATTTGTGAAAAAGTGACCTAAACGCAAAAGTTGAACCTAAAATATATTAAGTTATCTGCGTTTTGTTTGGAGGGTCAAGGTCACTTCCACATTTGCTTTGTCACGTTGCGATGTACCGCCCAAGATACAACTAAAAGCAAAGTTTGAAAGGTCTAGTGTATACAGTTTGTGAGAATATGACCTAAACGCAAAACTTGAATGTAGACGCCTCCGCCGCCGTCGCCGGAAAAGCAACACCTATGTCTTTTTTTTCCTTCGAAAAGGCGAGACAAAAACGAAAACTTATCAATGCGTATTTGATTAATACGTGCAGTTCCATTCCAATTTGCGCAGTGGTAACATGTATCACCTTATATACAGATATCTAACAAAATTTGCCTTAGTTAAAAAAAGGAGTGCATAACTGTGCCAATATAGGTTTCAGAGTTATATGAATTGTGTGTGACAAGTTTCATTCCAATCTGTCCAGTGGTTCAACAGACCGAACACAATATGCTTAAGCTAATCAAATGGGCAAAACTGTGCCAAAATAAGCAAAAATGTGCCAAAATAAGTTTCATAATTCTATGACTTGCGAGTGGACTTTTATTCATCGATACCGAATACATGTGTGAAGTTTTATTCCAATATGGTTACTTACACACATTTTGTCTAATTAAAAAAGGCATAGCTGTGCCAAAATTGTTACAGAGTTATGCGACTTGCACGTGGCAAGCTCATACTATTTTACATACTCATCCTTAGCACAGCTCGACCAAGTATTTAAAACAGCGCATGACTTTGCCAAAATAGGTTGCAGAGTGCAACTTGTGCGTGGCATGTTATCTGTTTATACCGAATACATGTGTGAAGTTTCATTGAATTCTGCAGTTTCTGAGATAGCAGCTCTCAGTACTTTTAGTACTGTGATTACTTACTCTGTGTTTGACGGGGATGGGGTGGGGTGGGGTGGGGTAGAAATCAAGAAGTTTAATCAATTTAAATAATACGTACATCAATTTTAAATCAGTAGAACTGGTATTTTTAGTGGTAAATAAAAATACCTTAGTTTTGGAAATCTGTTGAGAAATAAATATTTTACAGCCCAAATGACTTTTTGATGGGGCTTTTCCCATGTAATCCCATGTGGGACAGCAGAAAATAAGAAATTTCATATAACTGCAGTTAGCCTTCATATTTTTTCTTTTTTTATGACTTTCAGGTTTTCTTAATTTTCTTAATTTACGAATGTCCAACAATTTAAAACCATTTTCGGATAAAAGCTCTATATGATATACAGCTTATTTATGTTCTAGATGTATTTTGTCTGAAAAGTTAAAAAAAACTTTGGCTGAAGCAAGCGCCCCAAACAATACGGTAAAAGCCAAATAAAATCCATCCTCACATCTCAGAGTTACCTCTGATTAAACCTAGCGATAAATAAGTGTGGACATGTACATGTTCTGCTCCACCGATCGCAAAGGGATGAGTATGGGACGACGTTTTACTATTTATTCACTATTTATAGATATCCATAACTGAATTAAAGATATCTATAATCTCGATATAAGGTATCCTATATTACTTACAGATATAATGATTTATACATATAAGTATTGATATCTTTAAAGATATCTCTAAATCGATTTATAGATATCTTCTATTCGAATTATGGATATCCATAATTCATGCTATCATTAATTGACGAACATTTATAGATCTATACTTCATATTTAATATATCCGTAAACTGATTTATATCGATATCCATAATTTCGATTTATGAATTATAGATATCCATAAATACTGTTGCATTAATGATATCTATAATTTAATTCATTCAATGTTCACGAACTGGTCCCCCTTGAAAATCTTTACTGGCTTATCGCATCGTACAAAAAAATGGCTGAAAATTCAATGACGGGATGAATAAGAGATATATTTATAAATATCTATAATTCGAGACGGTTTAAAGATATCTTATATTGAATTATAGATTTATAAATCGATTTAGATATCTTAAATTGTATGGATATCTTAAAATCGAATACAAGGTATTTGTATTTTATCTGAATTATAGATATCCATAATTCATGTTAATATATCTATAAATCGATTTATAGATATCTTATATTCGAATTAAAGATATCTTCAATTCAATTATGGATATCTATAAATAGGGATTAAATAGTAAAACGGCGCCCGATATATTAGCGCTATTTGGGTGTATAAAGCTCGTCTAGATAGAGCCGATGAATGTAAATAAACGCATCCAACTCCTCGGAAATAACCTCGTCAGTTTTGACCAAACTACACAAAGTGGATTCTCACGGGTCTTTTAATTTTGTTGAAATTAGGTCCACATCACATCCAACATGGCCACTGTCACTAGTTCCACATCACATCCAACATGGCCACTATCACTAAAAATAGTAAGTCCTTAAAGTGCACATACTCCTAAAACATGAAGTTCTTCTTCCCGCAAAAGGTAATTCGATTCATCCAATACCTTTTGAGATTACCCCTTCCAAAATGTACAGTGACATACGTTTTCTTTAATTTCCAAGACAATGGAATGGCTAACAGAAAGTACTGAATGAATCAACTTTTGCGTCGGAAGAAAGAGCTCACGTTGTATGGATATGTGCGCTTTAGATGGTCAAGTACATTCTTCCATAAGCCTCTTGCAACATTTCTACATGTACCAAATGTATGGTTACTTAGGGAACCTGGACTGAACAAACACATTTAGATATTCGTGAAATGTTTATTAAGCACACTATGACGAATGTCAATATGACGTAGACAACAGACACAGTTCTGCAATATGTCGACCAATTCCACACAGTCGTCACACTAGAAAAACGAACAGCAGACTGGCGAAGTTGATGAAACCTAAAAATACTGGAGCTGAAAATATGAAATAACAGTATATAACATGCATCTATCTTGCCATATGCCATGACGAGTTATGAGTGAGAGCGGTATAGAAAGATATGTAGACCGTCATGGCGGTGAAAATACAGAGCTGAACATGAACCACTCAAGAACAATTTGGTTAGGCTTAATTCGTATTAAAAAATCTAATCTTGTTTTCTTTAAAACTCGCGGGGTTCCATCAGTTTGTTATTATATTTGTATGTACTTGCATATTTGAACATTATTATGAATAAATATTTGAACAGTGCTAAGCAAATTATTGTTTTTGAAAATAACATATTGTAGAACATTGAAGGAAAAATGCGAACTTTAAATTGTATTAAATATATACACAAAGCTATTTTAATAATTCGCTTACAGTTTTAAATACCTATCAGACAGATATCCGACAGATATCAGATACTGAACTCTTATAACCACTGTTTCTCCTTCCAGTGCAAAGCGCATCCCTTGCCGGGATACTAAACACGCTGCGTTTGAAATAGGTGGGTATGTATAAATATAGATATAAATATATAGATATAAAAATCGAACAGAAAAAGCAGCATTCAATGACGACAGTCAACCACAAACACACAGAAACACAGAACAATTTCAAAGATGAATAAAAGGCCAAATAAGACATCCCAAACACAAAAGGGTTGACAATAGGGCTACCGCCTTGGATCGTTCAGTGGCAAAAAAGGCCGCTGGGGGTGTTTAAACCAGGTGTACCAAACCTCACACTTACCCTACTGTCATCCCAATAAAACTGGACAGTGTAAATTAGAAATCACCGCCATGAACTATTCTCTAACCAACAAGGAGCATTAATAGGCAATATAAGTAAAACACAAAGATGATCGTGCATTTATAAATACAAAACAACAACAATAGCCTAGAAAGCCACAAAGAAGTCTCTGCAATGACTTGGCAGAAGCCAGAGCAACAAGAGAACAAACCATTGAGGGCACGACAAGCCAGGGGTTAAATTGTGGACTTCCGGAAGAAAGCATAGAACTTTTCATGATTATACCTTAGGATATGCACTTTAAAAATACAAAATGCAACATATATCCAACTCATAGGCTTGCGAGCGTTACAGTACAGCTAGACTACGACATATTATCATTACTCTCTTGTTTAATAATTCAGGCTTGGGCACTGTAGCTTGTATCTGAATCTTCGTGGTTACATGGTTGAAGAGCAGATATATAAAACACTTTAGCATCCTCATTGCTTGCTGAATACAGGGCAGTCTCTCTTCAAAGGTCGAGGGCTGGCATGGCCCAGTGGATAGCGCGGTGAAGGCCCAGTGGATAGCGCGGTGAACTCGAAACTGGAGGATCTGGATTCTAGCCTCGTCTGCGACACGGAGTTTCATCGATGTGTTCTTGGGCTAGAGACTTTCTCTTAGCATTGCCCATCGAATAGGGACGTAAACCATGTTGTCCCGTTTATCGGAGACTATCCTACGATAATGTTACACAGCCATAGGATCCTATTCATTAATAATAGTTGGGCAGGTTCCCGGATTGCTATACCAGTATATCCTTCCCCTCACTTTGTGACAGCTCTAAATAACCTTCAATGTGTCGATCAGTTTATGAGCAACATTCATTGAATTCAATTCTACACATGTTGATAGCAAAAATATGTCTTGCTGGTACAGAATATTCTTTCGAGTACTTTAACAAGGACTGGTATATTTGTCATTTCACAAGACTGTCTTCTTATTTGATGGCAACAATGTTGTATTAGCTGCTTCAGCTGTTCACATCCCAGATGATATATGTTCGTGAATCTATACTGAGTTCTTTGACATTGAGGAAAAGCATCGTTGCATAGTTTAAATGATTTTACAACGTGGTGAGATTTACGTGGCTCAAGTGATATGCACTGCATGCAGCGCCACCAACACTGATCATATAACCAACCCCAGGCCAATCATCTAAGCCTAGACTTTCGAGAAAAGTAAAAATAGCCTTCAGTTCTATATTCATTTTGTTGTTTACTGCCAATACTGGTGGCATTGCATGGTTTCTCATTGTTAATCATCGGTTCTTTGTGTTTCCTTTGCATCGGAATTGTTGAAAGTTGGGCTTCCTTTGTTGTCCATAGAATGATTGATGTTTTCACTTTCAAAAAGGTTGTACCTTTCGTTACCTGTTTCCTCTCTATGTCTTACTGATGCAATTGTGTCTTCAGTCATTCGTCAAAACGTGTGTGTCACTGGTTATAATGTCTGCTAAGTCTTTCCTGTTGCTTCCTTCGTGCTGATAATTGTTTTGACATGGTCAAACAATGTTCTCTGGGTGCTGACTGTCTGTTTATGCTGTTTTATCACAACCGTGTCCTTTTTGTTCACTTTAGTTAAAATCTATTTCTGGTCATGACACTGTCCATTTCAATATTTCAACATTTTCCTTTTGACCCAGTCTCCTTTCTGATAGAAGTATTTGCTTGTGGAATTGATCATGTTCGGCTGTTGAAAATGTTTTAAATTTCTGTACTATAGACATTTAACATATCGAGTTCTGCTCAACCCGGGCAAGAGAGCGTGAATGGTAGCAAGCACTTTTCACTACCGTTCATGAACAGTCCCAATCAAACCGCGACTACAATACTTTTTGTATTTCGTGTTCGGCGATTTCCAGAATTTCCCCTTTCATACTATTTTTTTCTTGATTTCCGGGTGACACATGTATCGCTGTGAAACTATTCTTATGTTGATAAACTGGTCATAAGTAAAGTGTCTAGGTAACGAACGTCATAAGTAAAGTGTCTAGGTAACGAACATGCATGGATAACCAGTGATCAAGAATATATGGTCAAGTACGATGAACCATGATATCATAGATCTACCAAGTGACTCTCCCTTATTAGCTTGTAGAATTCTTAGCAGGAGTATTTTCAAGTTTAGTGTTTTGTTCCAATAATCACATTCAGAGTGAATTTTGCTGCATTCTCATATTGCTATTGAAAGGGCAATACATTTTAATGAAATTTGCCTATCTTTTTATGACGATTGTTTTAAGATGTTCCTGTATAACTCTATATAACATAACATACTCAGCTCTCATAGTTTCAGAGAATATTTTTCAATGATTTTCTTATACAACTCTAGATAACACTGATGCCTGAGGTCACAGCATTGGACCTCAGTGTCATCATTTGAACAAACTTGATTATGACCATAAGCTAATGCTACATGCGAAGTAGTATAACCTCTGTGTCTTGTGGTTTCGTAGTAGAATTCTCAAGTGTTCTCAAGATAAGTCTATGTAAAACATGTGCTCTCAAAATATAAACCCTTCCCATATTGGTGCGGCATTTTTGACCATTTCATTTGAGCAAGATTGATAGTTATAACCTAGCTATCACTTCTAAGTAAACTCTGTCCAAAAACAGTGTTGGCAGTTTTTGAGATTTTTATTGTTATCCACTATTTTTAGTAACACTCTGGAACTTATGTTGACCTAATTTTAACAAACCCTGAAACAACATATATGTGTAAGAATCGACAAATGCAACACAGAAATATGTAAAAAAAATAAAAAAATAGTTTCAATTGGGGGTGGGGTGGGAGCGGTGTGGGGAGAGTCGGGAGTGAGTTGGGGCTGGGGGAGGGTGCAACATATATGTGTAAGAATTGACTAAAACAACAAAGAAATATGTAAACAAATAAATTCTATTGTTGGGGGGGGGGGGGGGGGGGGGGGGGGGGGGGGGGTGAGGGGGCAACATATATGTGTATAGAATTGACTAAAACAACAAAGAAATATGTAAAAAAAAAAAAGTAAGTTAAGAAATGACTAAAACAACACAGAAATATGTTAAAAAAAATAGATTTTCAAGTGGGTGTTGGGGTGGGGGGAGCGGGGGGGAGAGGCGGGAGTGGGTTAGGGGGGGGGGGGGGAGGGCGCAACATATGTGTGTAAGAATTGACTAAACAAAAAAGAAATACGTAAAAAAAAGAAGAAAAAGTTCCAAGTGTGGGGCGGGGTGGGGGTGATTGGGGGGGGGGGAGGGGGGTTGCAACATATATGTGTAAGAATTGACAAAAGCAACACAGAAATATGTCAAAAAAATATATAATAGTTCCAAGTGGGGGTGGGGTGGGGTGGTGTGGAGCGGGGTGAGGGTGAGAGGCAGCAGTTGGTTGTGGGGGGGGGGTGGATGGGGCAACATATGTGTGTAAGAATTGACTAAAACAACAAAGAAATATGTAAAAAAAAAATCAAGTGTGGGGCATGGTGGGTTGGGTGATGGGGTGAGAGGCGGGAGTGGGGTGAGGGGGTGGGGGGGGGCAGGGAGGGTTGCAACATATATGTGTAAGAACTGACAAAAGCAACCAGAAATATGTAAAAAAAAGAAAAGTTTCAAGTCTGGGGCGGGCGGGGTGGGGGGTGATGGGATGGGAGGCGGGGGTGGGGTGGTGGGGGCGGGGAGGGTTGCAACATATATGTGTAAGAATTGACAAAAGCTCACAGAAATATGTAAAAAAAAAAAAAGTTTCAAGTCTGGGGCGGGGTGGGTGATGGGGTGAGGGGAGGGGGGGGGCGGGGTAGAATGGGGGGGGGGAGGGAGCCCATGACCCAATATGGGTGAAGTAATAAGATGCGTAATGCTATAACCAATCCCAAACCAAAATTATAGATATATACATGCTTACATGCAAACCTAGATCTGCATTTATTGCACATTTTATGGGCCATCACAATTTGGGTTCCATGGAGCCCAGAATTTTCAGAAGACAAAATTACTTATCCAACCCTTTACAACATACTATAAGGAAACCAATTCCAAAATTTAGTTCAGCTAGAACAAAAAATGTAAGAGATATAGACCTGTAAAACACAGCTTACACGCAAAATTGATGTGAAACAGACATATTTTAAGGGCTATCAGAATTTGGGTTCCATGAGAGCCAAAGGGTTACAGGAACCAAAATTACTTAAGCAGCCTTACGATAATGCTATAAGGAAGCTAATGGCCAAATTTGGTTGTGCTAGGGTAAGAATTGTAAGAGATATAGACTTGTAAACACAGCTTACACGCAAAATTTGATGTGAAATGGGGCACATTTTATGAGCTATCATAATTTGCGTTCCATGGGAGCCCATGGGTTACAGGAACCAAAATTACTTAAGCAGCCCTTACGATAATGCTATAAGGAAGCTAATGGCCAAATTTGGTTGTGCTAGGGTAAGAAATGTAAGAGATATAGACTTGTAAACACAGCTTACACGCAAAATTTGATGTGAAATGGGGCACATTTTATGAGCTATCATAATTTGCGTTCCATGGGAGCCCATGGGTTACAGGAACCAAAATTGCTTATGCATCCCTTAAGATAATGCTACAAGGAAGCCCATGAACAAATTTGGTTGTGGTAGGATAAGAAATGTAAGAGATATAGACTTGTAAACACAGCTTACACGCAAACCTTGATGTGGGACGCCGACGCCAACGCCGACGCCGACGCCGACCCCGAGGTGATTACATAAGCTCTCTTATTCTTCGAATAGTCGAGCTAAAAATACGTTCATTATTATCTTGTTACTAATTTGTATCTGTTTTACTTATATTTCGAAACAATTTTCCGACACAATAAACATAATTATTAAGATTAATAACAGCTTTGTTAAAATTTGGGATACTCCTTTTAGTGCCTCATTGACACGGGAGACATGGGTCCACGGGCGTGTCTTCTTTTTTTATATTTAAAATTCATACCCTAAGTTTCAAACTTGCAAATTTCATGCTTTCTTCCGGAAGTCCACAATTTATTTCTATACATACCTAATCTCCTCTCACCGATGCGTGTTCTAATTAATCCCACCGGGATTCCACTAGATGCACTGCTTCAAAGTGGAGAATGAAAATATGGATGAGATACCTACACAATCTAGATGCACTGTCTCGATGTGGATAATTGAAAATATGGACAAAATACCTACCCAATGGAGGTGCACTGCCTCGAGTTGGAGAGTTATATGGATAAAATACCTACCTAACCTAGGTGCACTGCCTCGAATTGGAGAGTTATATGGATAAAATACCTACCTAACCTAGGTGCACTGCCTCGAGTTGGAGAGTTATATGGATAAAATACCTACCTAACCTAGGTGCACTGCCTCGAATTGGAGAGTTATATAGATAAAATACCTACCCAATATAAGTGCACAGCCTTGGTCCAGATTTGAGAACATGGATAAAATACCTACATAACCTAGATGCACTGCCTCGATCTGAAGAACGGAGAATATGTATAAAATACCCATTACCAATCTAGATGCACTGCCCCGCGTGGAGAATTGAGAATATTGATGAGATACTACCGAAAGGATGTGCATTGCTTCGAAGTGGTGATTTTTTTTGAGAATTATATAGACAAAACAAAATTGCCTCGACGTGGTATCACTTGCATGGTGGACTCATTTACAGTTCGCCACTTTAATTGTGCGATGACCGGACAGGCTGTGGACCCTATGACGTCTACCTAAAGCCCAAAAGGACGGTGACGTTTGATGTTTGTCTCCAATCTTGTCTTGTCGTGCCCTCAATAATTTATTCTCTTGTTGTTCCGGCTTCAGTCATTGATTACCCTCTTTGTGGCTTTCTAGGCTATTTTTTTTTGTATTTATATATACACGAGCATCTTTGTGTTTTACTTATATTGCCTATTAATGCTGCCTTGTTGGTTAGGGAATAGTTCATGGCGGGGATTTCTTTATTTACACTGTCCCTTTTTATTGGGATGACAGTATGGTGTGAGATTTGGTGCATTTTTAGGACCTGGTTTAAACCCCAAACGGTCTTTTTTGCCACTGACCTTTCCAAGGCGGTATCCCTATTGTCAACCCTTTTTGTGTTTGCGACGTCATATGCCTTTATTCTTTGTTAACATTGCCATTCATGGTTTTCATATTGCGTGTTTTTTGGTCTGCATTTCCTGTTCGACTTTTATACTTATATTTATATGGTTAAAATACCTACCCAATGGAGGTGCAGAGTCTCGAAGTTGAGAATTGAGAACACTGATAAGATACCTACCTAATCTAGGTTCACTGCCTCGAAGTGGATGTAGAATTGATAATATGTAAACGATGCATACCCAATGTGTATTTCCTCTAAGTGGAGAATTGAGAACATGGATGTGATACCTAGACCCAATCTAGGTGCTCTGCCTCGAAGTGGAGAATTGAGAACGTGGATAAGATCAGTCGTCTTTGCGTATGTCGATGTCTCGTCCTCGTCTAAGACACTTCTCCGCTTACCTCCAAGAAGGCAAACCTGCAACAATATAAAGTTCGTGTTATAATCAGAGAAAGTGTCCATACTATCATTACCAAGTGTAATCCACGGCTAAATCACTTCTCTTGTTTTTGCTGGATTGAAATACTGGATATAATATCAAGTAACTCAGGAAAAACCCCATAACAAGCTGGCCAATAAGTAGGTTAAATAACCAACATGCACCACCTTGCATACCAACACATTGATCTAGTTTTGCCAAATGTGCAACATAACTGTAGTCGTTCTCTATTTTGAAGTAGTTTGTTTCGGCCACCAGACCAAGCAGTATAGAGAGATATTATTCTACCCGTTATTTGATGCGTAGTTGATCTGGGAGGACCATCCATCTTTAGTATTATACATTCTAAAATATCTACTATTTGACTTTAATAGAAGAAAATATGTATAAAGGTTTGTCTTTTAAAGATTTAGCTTGTTTGTGTTGTGTCTGATCGTCATTTGCAAAAAGGCTGGAAATTATGTTATTTTGAGGCAAACACGATTGTACGAAAGTCCCTCTCATTTGTTCAGTCATCGTGAAGGTGTCTCCTTGTATCGGTGAACATTTAGCTGAACACTGAGTTCAGCATCATAGAACTGACATACTGGAAAAACGCCTTAGACACATGACATGATACCCCAACCAGACACATTATAATGACACGGTGTCGACTAGTCCTAGACACTACCCTTTATGTACTGGACGTCAAAGCCAGGGAGCTACTAGAACCATATTTTAGAAGTCTTTGGGACTCACAACACTATTATCTCGCTTGGGTACTCGTGTCCTACAGATGAAAGAGGTAGATAAAACAATCCTCTTTTCTACATTTTACAGGACTTTCCATTGCATACATTGATTTAACCTTACCAGGTTCTAAATCTACAGCATTTAATGGAAAAGATCACATACAGTTTCATGTTGATATATTTCTGATAATTCTGCCTCATTTTACACATCATGGGTCTAATCACCTCTAGATTGTATTTAATAATGCGTTATACAATGCTGAAACTAATTTTAGAAACGACGTAAATAATTTGATCAATAATTTTACAGGTATCATACGCGAGATGGCAGATCCGTTATTTTTAAAAATATCAAAGCATGTTTTCTGATGAGCCGTTTGTGAAACAGGATGAATAGTTTGATTTAGATGCCAGCAGGCAAAAAGGTGTTACTTAGAAACTTTTTTTTACATGTATTTATTTAGCTTAAGACTAGCTATAGTAGGGAACAGTTTTGTAAATTGAAGAGACATCATTGTGAATGATATATCTCTTGAGTTCAAGACTATTTTTCGGAGTTAGGTAATGATAATTTTCAATGTCAAACTGATGATGCGGAGGAATTCTGTAATAATCATAATTTGAATAATTTAAGTTGCACCTTTGAAGAACTAGATACACGCATAACTGTACAAGACATTTTAGATGCGGTAAAACATCTTAAGAGAGAATCTCTTAATTGAATACATCTTAATTGAATTGACAGTACTGATATTTTATCTTCTCATTTGCGTGATATGTTTAATATTTTACTTGATCCTGGGTATTTTCCAAAAAAAATGACTGAAGGTATAATTGTTCCATTACATACAAATTGGGATTTTAATGATGTTAATAATTACAGGAGCATCGCTCTAGTAAGCTGCTTATCTAAGCTTTTCACAACTGTATTAAATAATTTTTTGTGATAATAATCATGTTTTATCTGATGCGCAGTTAGGATTTAGGAAAGGGCGTTCAACCACTGATGCATTGTTTGTCTTAATAAATACCGTGCAACAGTTCTTAATGATAAGAAAAGATTATACTGTGTTGATTTGAAGACTATTTTGATACGATTTATAAAAATGCATTATAGATGAAACGTTACAACGTTGGAATTCAGGTTAAATTTTAAAGGATATTTAAAGATATGTATGAAAAAGTGAAATCATGTGTTAGTAAATGAGAGCAGTACTCGAGACTTTTTTTTGAATATGAGATTGGGTTGAGACAAGGGGAGATAAATTCGCCGATATTATTCTCGCTCTTTATTGAGGACCTAGAATTATATTTACAAAATGACATCAATACAGGTTTATACATTGAAGATATAGTAGTTTCTTTACTCTTATTTGCAGACGATATGGTCACTGTAGGTAAATCACGTGAAAAATTGCAACAATATATTAATCTACTTTATGATTATTGTAACATATGTGACTTAGAGGTAAACACGGCGAAAACAAAAGTCATGGTTTTTAGAAAAAGAGGTGGGCTTTTGAACAACGAATATTGGAATTATAATGGAAGAAACATAGTAGTAAATTATTTCAATTATTTATGAACAGTTTTTAATTATACGGGGAATTTTGCCTTAAACCAAGAACATTTGATTGAAAAAACTCTGAAAACACTGAATGTACACTTAAATAATTGTAAAAAGGTAAGGTAGAAAACGAAAATACTATGTCAATTAATTTCTTTTGTTGGCTCCATTTGAATTATTCCTCGGAAATTTGGAAATATACAAAATTGAATTTTTGTCATTCAGCAATATCCACCAATGCCAACAATACATATGACCAAGTATCAAAGACATACAGTCCGGCAGTCATAAAGTTAACCGAGGTTAAGTTACCTAACCAAGGTTGTTACCTAACTAAGGTTAAGTTTGGGAAAATAACGCAAAATATGACCTTGACCTTGGTATTTTTGTCATCCAGCGATGTCCACTAATGCCAACTAGAGCTGTCGCCTTTTAAGGGCTACAAATATACTCCCATTACCAGTCCTCCCCATTCGCCAACCTACTGTTTGAGTAAAGATTGAAATGGGATTTTCATAATCAAGTAATGGTGGCCTTGCCCTTTAACCTACTGACCTCAAAACCAGTAGGGGTCATCTTTTCATCACAGGCATTAAGTTTAATTAAGTTTCATGAGATTTGCTTCAGGGAGAGAGGAGTTATGGAGCGGACAAGCTTTTTCATTATCTGGTCCCGGTAACCTTGACCGTATATCTACTGACCTCAAAATTAATAGGGGTCATCCTTCCACCACAGGCAGTTTACCTATGAAGTTTCCTGAGCTTTGCTTCAGGAAGAGATGAGTTATGGAGCGGACAGGGTTTTCCATTATCGGGTGCCGTGACCTTGACCTTTGACCTCAAAATCAATAGAGTTCATCCTCTCACCACAGGCAGTTCGCCTATGAAGTTGCATGAACTTTGCTTCAGGGGGAGAGGAGTTATGGAGCGGACACGTTTTTTCA
Organism: Cyrtodaria siliqua; assembly: GCA_037043455.1. NCBI lineage: Eukaryota > Metazoa > Mollusca > Bivalvia > Adapedonta > Hiatellidae > Cyrtodaria > Cyrtodaria siliqua. The sequence continues at coordinate 21,178 of JAWPHD010002730.1, forward strand.
TTATCGGATGCTGGTGACCTTGACCTTTGACATACTGAATCAAAATCCTCTCACCGCCGGAAGTTCAACTATGAAGTTTCATGAAATTTTCTTCATGGGGAGAGGAGTTATGGAGGGGACAAGGTTTATTATTATCGGGTCCCTATGATCTTGACCTTTGATGTACTGACCTCAAAATCAATAGTGGTTTTCCACTCACCACAGGCAGTTCACCTGTAAAGTGTCATGAGATTTGCTTCAGGGGACAGGAGTTATGGAATGGACAAGGATTTTCATTATTGGATCCCGGTGGCCTTGACCTTTGACCTATTGACCTCAAAATCAATAGGGATTGTCCTCTTAACCACATGCAGTTCACCTGTGAAGTTTCATGAGATTTGCCGCGGGTGGGTGGGGGTGGGGGGGGGGGGTGAAAGGAGTTATGGAGCGGAAAATATAAAATATGTTTCATTATCGGGTGCTGGTGGCCTAGACCTTTGACCTACTCACCTCAGAATCAATAGGGGCCGTTCTCACACCACAGTCAGTTCACATATGGTTTCATAAGATTTGCCTCAGGGAGAAGAGGAGTTATGGCGCAGACAAGGTTTTTCATTATCGGGTCCCAGCGACCTTGACCTTTGACCAACTAACCTCAAAATCAAGAGGGTTCCTCCTCTCATCTCAGGCAGTCCACGCATGAAGTTTATAGGATTTGCTCCAGGGGAAGAGGAGTTATGGAACGGACAATTTTGCGTCTACAGACACACAGACAGACGGACAGACGAACAGGGTGAAACCAGTATACCTAAACTTTGTTTAGCGGGGATATAACAATACATATGACCAAGTATCAAAGACATAAAGCGATACAATCACATAAAGTTAACTGACGTTAAGTTACCTAACCAAGGTTAGGTTTGGGGAAAATAACGCAAAATATGACCTTGACCTTGATATTTTGTGTCATTCAGTTATGTCCGCCAATGCCAACAATACGTATGATCAAGTATCAAACAAAGAAATTAAACTTATCAGAAAATGTTAACAGGTCAGATTACCTAACCAAACTGATGTTTAGGGTAAATAACGCAAAACGTGACCTTGACCTTGGAATTTTTTGTTGTTCAGCGATGTCCACCAATGTCAACCGTACATATGACCAAGTATCAAAGATATAAAATTAGGCAATCACATACAGTTAACTGAGGTTGTAACCTAACCAAGGTTAATTTTGGCATTACGTGATGTACATTACCAACAAAGTATCTGACAAAGTTGTAGCCAACGTTATGTTTTCGTGAAGAAAAAAAAGAAGAGTATATAACCCATATAATGACCTTCAGTGTGACCTTGACCTTTATATTTTAGTATGGTCATGTCGATGTTGTCATGATGAGTAAATATTGAAAGTTTGATGAAGAAATATCGAGAAATGAGGAAGTTATAGTCAACGTTAAGTTTCCGCAAAGAAAAAAACGAGTATTTAACCCATACAATGACCTTCAGTGTGACCTTGACCTTTATATTTTAGTATGGTCATGTCGGTGTTGTCATGTTGAGTATATATTGAGTTTGATGAAGAAATATCAAGAAATGAGAAAGTTATAGCCAATGATAAGTTTTTGTAAAGGAAAAAAACGAGTATTTAACCCATATGATGAAGTTCAGTGTGACCTTGACCTTTATGTTTTAGTATGGTCATATCGGTGTTGTCATGATCAGTATATATTGAAAGTTTGACGAAGAAATATCAAGAAATAAGGAAGTTACAGCCAACGTTAAGTTTTCGTAAAGCAAGAATGTGTATTTAACCCATATAATGACCTTCAGGGTGACCTTGACCTTTATATTTTAGTATGGTCATGTCGATTTTGTCAAGATGAGTATATATTGAAAGTTTGATGAAGAATATCAAGGAATGAGAAAGTTATAGCCAACGTTAAGTTTTCGTGACGGACTGACGGAAGACAAAGTGATCCCAATGTATCGAATGAATTTTTCTTCGAAAAGGCGACACAAAAATAAGTTGATGCAAAAGTAATTAGTAATTTTGTTCATTGTATAATTCTGTTCTTGGTGAAACAAAACCTGTTATTCACTCACTCCAAAGCAACACATATCGTCTTTTTGGTGCATGCATATAAGTTCTATAGATACAAAAACCGCTCACGAAAAGCACTGTTACAATTATTTTGGAAAAGGGGAATTTGTATGTATGGAGTTTTACGTTGTTTTTTTAACAATCTTTTAGTCATATCACGAAGGTTTCTATTTGTAGCAGTGAACGTTAGAGTGCTGCTACGCTTGAATATCCCACCGTACATACCCGGATTTTTAAAGTGCGCGAATTTTTTTTGGGAAATTTTAGCGTGCGATTTGATTTGCACACTGGACCCAATGAAGGAAATAGCTGATAATCTGTGAAGCTATAGCTGACAGATCATAAATATTTTTAAAAAGTAAGATTTGATTTGATATCCGGAGAAAGAGTTCTTATATCGGGAGATCCGGAGAGCTAATGAACAATCCGGAGATTTGGCCTGCGACACATGGCATGATACCTCACCCAGTCATATTATACCGACACTGGCCCGACGAACCAGACCTATCACAACCCTTCATATTTATCACTTAATAACCTACCGTAAGTTTAAATACGGCTATTTTTGATTCTTTTTTGACGGAAAAAGTTAATATTCCGCATCAAGCAAAGAAGCTACTAGTTGCATAAATTATATGGTCTTCATCATCGTCGACGCTTGCTTGTAGAAACAAACGTCTTGACCGTTTGTGCAGAAACTCAAATATGAAACCGGAAGCTATTACTTGTTTATTAAAGTATTTCTGACCATCCGCATTTCGTCGAATTTTATTGATTAATTTACTGTCTTTCTGCCGTTCTGTATATCTTAGATAGCAGGTGTTTCTATCTCAGCCAATCAGAAACTATATCAGAATCTCGGCAAAAGTCATACTTTTTTAGGAGAACTGTTCTAGAAACAAGCAAGCGTCGCAGATGATCTAGACTACATTTTATTTGATGCTGGATAATGGAGGAGAACGTAACATGTAGTGGAGCTTGTGATTAAAAATGTTGGGGGTAAAAGTCTGGCCAAAATGTTGAGGGTAAAAGACTGGCTATAAGATCGTGTTGTTGTATTGCAATTGCTGTATTGCAATTGACGCTATGTCATAGGTCCATATATTAGGTAACTATTACAGCTACAACTTTGAAACTTTATATACAGTTGTTCTACATAATAACATGACCCAGCATATCAGGGTTTCATTACCCTGTGCTGCTTTCTGCAAACGTTATGCCCCTTTTTCGACTTAGCATATTGGTTTATTTTTCCGTTAAAGTCCACTTTTTAGCCAGTATGTTTTTGAAAAAAAATACGATTTATTGTCATCCCTTGATCGGTGTCTGCATATTTGGTTAAGTTATATGTTAAGGTGCACTTCTTTCAGTAACTATAACAGATACAGCTTTGAAACTTTGCTTGAGCATGCTATTTCCTGACGCAGGCCATGCAATAATGCTTTCCACCCAGGAAAATCTCACGATCAGCCTACGTGGCACACACCTATGACAAAAATCACTGTCAAACATTCAAAAACCCAAACTGTATGATATCTTACCACTACAAACCACTACTTCCGAATACATGTCCACCTACCCCACATTTCACTGATCATACCAGCTTCTTTTTTGATATATTTTTTACTTAATTCAAACTACCTCAACATTCTAAAAATTTTCATAACATTCTAGAAATATATATCATTAGCAATTAATGCAAACAAATATGTTTTGATATCTTAAGTATGTGCCTTTGTTCTCAAGCTACTATTGCTTACTGTTGCCATATAACTTGTTATACTTTTTTTTGAAAATATTTCTACATTTTTGTTGTTATATAATAAAGAATTGCAAATAAATACACGTATTTGTTTCCTTCTTTTGACAACATTCTGCGCCGCCCTGATGTTTTGCATCAGCTTCTTCTTGTACTAATATTTGGCATTAGCGGCCGGTGATGGTGATTGCACTAATAATTGAATACAAAGACCGCCAGTTTAGTTTGCGAGTTGGACGCTTTATCGTTACGCCATCGCCGCGCTAAAAAAATAAATAAATAAATAAATAAAGCCATGTAAAACACATTATGTAAAACACATTATCTTCACAAAGGTGAGACAGAAATATTGTCAATAAAAGATGAAGCAAGTACATGTAAACAAAACACAAAACGTGTAAATTGTCACCTGAGGACAGTTGGTTGTAGAAGGACATATTTTCAGATCACATTCCAGGAAAATATCGTCTCTGTTGTAGAATTTGAACACGTATAAATTGGTTCTGTATTTTTTCACGTTACCGGAAACTGCAGAAGCAACAAAATTGCCGACAAGGCTTTCGTCTTGTGTGCACCTAAAACGAATAATTTGATTTTGCTTAACGGTACATCAACACCGGTTCGGTAGGTCGACATCGACTTCGCAAATATTGAAGATTTCGAGGGCATTTCGATTTAATAGTTCAGAATTTTTGCTTCGTTATTCTATCATAGGTTAAAATGTATATTGGTGCAATACAATCAACATTTACTGATATGATACATATTATTGATTGCAAAAGGCAAATATGTAGAACAGCTAATGGGACGCCGCGAGTTTTAACAAAAATCAAGATTGCCCTGTGTCCCTTTAAGTTGAAATACTAATTAAACCGCCTACTGGCACGTGCTGTTGTGAACTGTGCACGTCCGCATAGATGCCACATCGCGTTCACTTCAAAAACTAATAACCTATATTCCTAAGAAAACATAATGACATGTTTTAAATCTCTCTTCTGGTTAAATGTAGCTCTTTGATATGCGCATGTTTAAATTACATGCTATACATTCACACAATTTCTGCTTTGATGCAACATTCAAAAGTGGTAATTGTCTTCTTAATACTGCACTTTTTGAAACTTCAAAGAGAAGGTTTGTTCGTAATAATAAGGCACGGGAATAAAATGCACGTGTTGCATCTTCTGTAGTCTTAATACATTCATTAAAGCATGCAAATTAAATAGACGACTTTGGAATATTAGAGGTCTAAAGTTTTAGAACATCGGATTGTGAATATTAACTAACGTTTCCGACATCGATGTAATCTGTGTTTTTGATAATAAAAAAAAAAAATAACATCAGATGCGTTTACAGTCAGACCCAGGATCAAAAGATCGTGGGTTCGATCACCGCCATGACTCTAGTGTTGTCCCTGAACAAGACATGTTATCTGCATTTCTTAGTACTGGTTATACTCAGGAAGGCAACGACATTGATACAATTAAGTTGAGAGCTTTCGTTGAACTCGATGTATAGTCAACAAAAAAAGAAACTTCCGCAACTTTACCCATACATGTAGATACAATGAAAATATATTTTGTTTGGTCTTATGTGTTAATACCTTTGTTAAAAGGCCAGCAAAGTAATGAAAAATTTTCTCCTTGAATCAAACTTGTACGCACAGTTATTTCCCTTGTTTTGGTTTAAACAGCATTTCCGGGTCTTGCGTTTAAACTTTGATTTAACACAGTTTTTTTTCTATTGAAATAAACAGAAGATAACCCCAGCACCAAAAACGACGGAGAAAGTAAGCTGACCTGTTCACTCACTTTTGCGTCATACAGCTTTCAAGAATGAATATTTTCAGATTACCTCCCTTTATAATACAAATATAGTGATTTCACAATTTGAATAAAACATGTTTTAGCAGCAACACACTAACTCTGGTTTTTGATGATTATTAATATTGATCAGAATGATTGAGAGGTAAGTATACAAGAGCTGTCGGAGAAGAGCGCAGCTCGACTATTCGATTTTTCAGAGTATAATAAATTTATAGCTAGTATATACCATCAGAAAACAAGGCTACAACAATGTGGAGGTGGGGTTGGGAGCACAACATAACTATGTGTAAGAATTGACCAAAACTACACAGAAATATGTAAAAAAAAATCGAGTTTCGAGTGGTGTGCTGGGTGGGGGTGGGAGAGAGGCGGGGGTGGATGGTGGGGGGAGTGGTGGTGGTGAGGGCAACATATGTGTGTAAGAAGCTATGTAATAATTCACCAAAACAACACAAAAATATGAAGAAAAAAATAATTCAAAAATCGAGTTTGAGTGGGGATGGGGTAGAGGCGGGGGTGGGGAGGGCAACATATATGTGTAAGAATTGACTAAAACAACAAAGAAATATGTAAAAAAAAAAAGAAAAAAGTTTCAAGTGTGGGAGGTGGGTGGGGTGAGAGGCGGCGGTGGGGGCGGTGCTGGGAGGGGGCAACATATATGTGTAACAATTGACTAAAACAACAAGGAAATATGTAAAAAAATAATAATAAAAGTTTCAAGTGTGGGGGGGGGGGTTGAGAGGCGGGGTGGGGGCGGGGCGTGGAGGGGGTGGGGGCGGGGAAGGTTGCAACATCTATGTCTAGGAATTGACTAAAACAACACAGAAATAAGCGGGGGTGAGAGGCGGGTGTGTGGGTTGGGGGCGGGGTGGAGGGGGCAACATATATGTGTAAGAATTGACTAAAACAACAAAGAAATATGTAGAAAAAAAGTTTCAAGTGGGGTGGGGTGTGGGGGAGCGGGGTGAGAGGCGGGTGTGTGAAGGGGGCGAGTGGGAGGGGGCAACATATATGTGTAAGAATTGACTAAAACAACAAAGAAATATGTAAACAAAATAAAATAAAAAGTTTCAAGTGTGGGTGGGGTGTGGGGGGGGGGGGGGTTGGTAAAAGGCGGGGGGTGGGGTGGGGGCGGGGAAGGTTGCAACATATATGTGTAGGAATTGACTAAAACAACACAGAAATATGTAAAAATAATTAGATTTTCAAGTCGGGGTGGGGTGGGGGAGGGGGGTGAGAGGAGGGAGTGGGTTGGTGGGGATGGGGGAGGGGGCAACATATATGTGTAAGAATTGACTAAAACAACAAAGAAATATGTACACAAATAAAAAATAAAAAAACGTTTCAAGTGGGGTGGGTTGGGAGTGGGGGTGGGATGAAAGGCGGGGTAGTGGGGCAGCAACATATATGTGTAAAAATTTACAAAACCAACATAGAAATATGTAAAAAAAAAAAGTTTCAGGTGGGGCGGAGGGGGGGGGACGGGGGTGAGATGCAGGAGTGGGTTGGGGGTGGGGGTGGGGGGGGGGGTGAGGGGGCAACATATGTGTAAGAATTGACTAAAACAACACAGAAAAAAAATGTGGAGGGTAGTTGGGGTGGGGGGAGGGGGGAGCCCATGCCCCAATATGGGTGAAGTAATAAGATGCATAATGCTATAACAAATCCCAAACCAAAATTATAGATACATACATGCTTACATGCAAACCTATATCTGCCTTTAGTGCACATTTTATGGGCCATCACAATTTGGGTTCCATGGGAGCCCGGAATTTGATGTGAAACAGACATATTTTAAGGGCTATCAAAATGTGGGTTCCATGGGAGCCCAGGGGTTACAGGAACCAAAATTACTTAAGCAGCCCTTACGATAATGCTATAAGGAAGCTAATGGCCAAATTTGGTTGTGCTAGGGTAAGAATTGTAAGAGATATAGACTTCTAAACACAGCTTACACGCAAAATTTAATGTGAAATGGGGCACATTTTATGGCCTATCATAATTTGGATTTCATGGGAGCCCATGGGTTACAGGAACCAAAATTGCTTAATGCTATAAGGAAGCCCATGAACAAATTTGGTTGTGCTAGGATAAGAAATGTAAGAGATATAGAATTATAAACACAGCTTACACGCAAACCTTGACGCCGACGCCGACGCCAACGCCGACGCCGACGCCGACCCCGGGGTGATTACATAAGCTCTCTTATTCTTCGAATAGTCGAGCTAAAAATGATGAAATTGTATCTAGATTGGTGTACAAAGTAAAACAAAGCCAACCCTATGCATATCACAGCTTAAAATGCGGAAGTTTCTTTTTTTGTTCAGTATAAAACAAAGAAGAAGCTTAAACTAAATGATTTACCCATTATGGATTATTTGCTTATTAGGCAAATCACTGTTGGAGGTTCCGGCATATGCCCAACACGATGTTACTGTTAGATAGTACTCAGCTGGAATAGAACGCAATTGATCTCTATGTATATACGGTTCAAATATATTAAAGGGAGATAATACACTGATCTCTATGTCTATATGGTTCAAATATATTGAAGGAGGGGGAGGGAGAGACTCAAACTTCCTAAAAATGTGCATCCCTACATATAAGACATCCGCCCCAAAACAAACTTAACATGTACACGCATACATACGTACAATTATAGTTCATATGAATGAGACTATCGCAATCGCATTCACAGTGACAGGAACATTTCCTCGCCTGACGATTGTCAGATTTTTTTTTTTTGTTATGAACATATTTTATTTTTCAATTTCCACAATCGTATAATAACACACACACACATCTTTAAACAGCAGTTACATTTTCTAAATACATTTTTACAGAATATAAACCAACAAAACACATTTTATTACACACTTGTGTCTGTCGAAAGATAAAATTATATTAGATATGACAGTAGATAGGCTTTTAGAACGGCAATGAAAGGACAGAATAGATGAACAGAATAGCAGAGCATAGAATTTTACCACAACACTATACGAGGTGTTTTAAACGTGGTCAATTCTGAGCTGCAAAATGTTCCAATTTATCGTTGTCTTCTTTTGTCTCGCTATTATTCTTTCTATGTTTTCATTTTGTTTAAATATAGTATAAAGGTTGCAACACTGGGAATTGTCTTTGTATATTTACTTTACAAAATAAAATATTTTGCAATCATTAATATACAATTTAAAATGCACGTTAGACGCTTTTGCCATAATTCCAAATAAAATCGTTTTAAAGTCTACTTTGCATATGTTTAGTAATTAAAATATTTTGTACTTCTGTCCGAAAGGCTCGAGTAACTGGACATTCCCAAAATAAATGTTCGATAGTTTCTACATGCATATTACAAAAATCACAACGACTTGTATTTGAAATGTTACAAGCATGCACAATGGTGTTTGTTGGTCGAACTCGCATTATATATTTATACTGGAATGTTCTAAGTTTAGTGTCAATTAAGCATTCAAACGGTATAATGTGAATTAGTTTCCAGTTTAAATTCGTAAATAGCATCTCCGTGGCCGAATGGTTAACGACGTTGCGTTGTAAACCTTCGCCTCTCACCGCTGCGGGTTCGAATCCCACTGGAAGTTCGACTTGTGATTGTCGATTCTTACGGATGGCGGAAGGTGTACAGTACTGGTTCTACCCAGGAAATGTGGGTGGTTTGCCTCCAAAACAAAAAAAAATCAAAAAAAAAATCGAACGGCATATATGACCTTACATGTGTTGAAAATGACGTAAAACACCACACAAACAAATAAAGATTCGTAAATGTTTCGTCCAATTGTCAGATCTCACAGAAAGACCTACAGACTGTGGCAAAGTTGGAGACTGACTGACTCATGGAGTTTGATGTCAGGAATTACCACTCCATGAGTGTAACACGCCATCAACAACAAAATAATATGTTCACTACTCTCAAATCATGGAGAATGTATCCAGTACCAAATACTTGGGTGTTACATTCACAGATAACTTGGATTGGGAACCGCATATACAGACTAATACAAGTAAGGCCACTAGGACCTTTGATTTTCTTTATCTCAATTTAGCACTAGCTTAGAAGGAACCAAATGTCATTGCTTACAGCATCGCCGGATACCCACGGGCGATATTAGAAGCTTACAAGCCCCTACCAACAGGCCTTAAATGGCAACATATTAGAAAGTGACCGAGGTATTAACGAAAGAAGAAGAAAGTTTCGGATCATTAGGATACAGTGAACTGAGTAAATTGTACATTAAAGGGAGATATACTGTGTACTCTCAGCAGAATGACAAATTTGCGAACAGCCAAGGGCAGACAACTTCCAGGTGAGCTACAACGTGGCGTTGCCTCACCAGTACCTTTCCCAAGCGTCATTGTACGTCCGTTTTTCAGAACATACAGATCCGTGACTGCTGGACAATGTTTTTTACTAAAGTTCGAATGCCGTTGAACATATTTTCCAATTTTTTATTTTTTATTTTAAATACAAATAAACAATTATAAAACTGTTGAAAACATGCACCGTTTGAACTAGTCTTACAACTAAAAGCAATTAATAAAGAGAGAATATTTGTGTTTGGAGTATTTCATCGACAAATGAGAAAACTTTATATCACATATAATATATCACTGATTAAATCTACTATACGACAAAAAAAAAAAGAAAAAGAAAAAAAAAAAAAAAAAAAAAAAGGGTGTACGTTCCTGGAATGTCGATAACAACATTTTAGAAAAAAAACACACACGAAAATAATAATGGCATACGCTCCTGGAATGTCGATAACATCAATTTGTAAACAAGAAATCCGTGGATTCACATGTCTCGCCTAACGGGGGCCGGACTTAAAAATAAAAAGGTCAATGATGCTTAAATGAAAATTTGTAAACATTTTGGTAACTAAAAACAATCGAGTTTGCCGTTTGCAGAGATGACATTTAAGTGCATTTGTTTAAAAACAAAATGCCATTCTATTAAAAACAAGAGGCACAAGAGGGCATGTGGATGCTCTACTGACTACAACGGCTCTTATATCAAGGGTTGTCAACTTAAAATTCCCATCAGTAGTTTTTTTAAAACACTGCAAAAACAACAGGGATAGGATGGCCTTAGATCGCTCACCTGGTAATCATGGGCAATAAGTCTGCTATGTCTAGTCTGACATGGGCATTTTTTAATTTGTCCCACTTTCTTCTATGAATGAAATTTCATAAAAACGGGTGGGGGGGAGGGGCGGGGGGCGGTTGAGGGGTGGTTATATTAACATTCCAAACAAATATGGTAAAGATCAGATAAAACATGAAGTAACTACAGATTTAACAAAGGAAAATACAATATAGCATTTTTCAACAAACCAAGGGCCATAACCTGTCGTTACTAACTAGTTCTTCTAGCTGGTTTTCGAACTTGTCCACAATTTCATTGATATACCATGCTTTGCACAATATCATACTGAGGCTTCCTGCCAAATTTTGCAGAAATCCAACAAGCCGTTTAGGAGGAGTATCGCCTACAAGAAATTTAAAGTAAAAATGTCAAAGTGCCATATCTCCGTCATAAATCAGCAAACTGGACCAAAAGCGCGAAATGCACAACTAGACATCTTACCGATGCTTCCTGCCAAGTTTCGTCGCAATCCAACAAGGCGTTTAGGAGAAGTAGCGCCGACATTGAAATTAAAAAAAAAAATGTCAAGGGGCCGTAACTCCATCAAAAATCAACGAACCGAGAAAAAAATGCAGCAATGCTTCCTGCTAACACGGCGTTAAAACCAAAAAAAAATAATAAAAAAAAAATAATGAAATAAGAAAATTAAAAAATATATATATCTATTAAAAAAAATTAATAAATAAAAATATACTAATAATAATAATAAAACAAAAAGGCAAAACATCTGGTAAAGTTGGGTAAAGATCAGATGAAAAATGAAAGCCCTATCGTATTAACGAGGCAAAATATAGCATTTTTTACTAAATCAAAGGCCATAACTCCGCTGTTATGGGTCCGATCTGGTTGGTTTTCAAACTTGTGCGAGCTTTCATTGATATTAACAATCTATTAAAGTTTGGTAAAGATCGGATGAAAAATGAAGGCCTTTGGCCATTAGAGCTAAAAATCATCAGCTCCAAAAAGTAGGTCAAGGTCATAGATGAAATCCAGGCATCGAAAAAAAAGATGCTCTACCGAAGACACACCTATGTCAAGATAGAACAAGATTAAGCTATAAATTAGGTTTAAAACATCTAGTGCATAATTCTAGTTCATGAGAAAGTGATGTAAATGTAACAATTAAAGTTATCTGCCCTTTGCTTGGATGGTGAAGGTCACATCCACATTTGCTTTGTCACGTTGCAATGTACCACTCAAGATAAAACTATAAGCAAAGTTTGAAAGGTCTTAGTGCATACAGTTTGTGAAAAAGTGACCTAAACGCAAAAGTTGAAGGTAAAAATTATAAAATTATCTGCCCTTGCTTGGAAGGTCAAGGTAACTTCCATACTTGCTTTGTCACGTTGCGATGTACCAATCAAGATACAACAATAAGCAAAGTTTTAAGGTCTAGTGCATACAGTTTGTGAAAAAGTGACCTAAACGCAAAAGTTGAACCTAAAAAGTATTGTTATCTGCCCTTTGCTTGGAGGGTCAAGGTCACTTCCACATTTGCTTTGTCACGTTGCGATGTACCACCCATGATACAACTATAAGCAAAGTTTGAAAGGTCTAATGCATACAGTTTGTGAGAAAATGACCTAAACGCAAAACTTGAATGTTTCCGCCGCCGCCGCCGCCGCCGGAAAAGTAACACCTATGTCTCTTTTTTTCTTCGAAAAGGCGAGACAAAAAAAACACACGGAAAAAACAATAATCCCTGCCTTTCAAAATACCTGGTATTGAGATTTCCCACGTCAATGTTTCACCAATGCTAGCTGTATATACTTGTACAGATCCTGACAGAAGTACTGAGGTGACGATAAACGACGGTGTGATGGAGACCGCCGGTTCTGTCGCAATTTTGGAAATAAATTAAATTGTAAATATTTTCATAATAAAAAACAACAATTGATTATTAAATTTGTTTGTTTGCTTGAATGGTGTTTTATGCCATATTTAGCACATATTAGGCCATAAATGACGACTGATATTCTTGTGTGGTAGATCCTCAGACCAACCGATTTTTCCTGGGTAGAATCAGTATTGTATACTTCCCTCTATCCGTAAGAAACGACACTCACTTGCGAGTCGATGTCCCAGTGGGATTCGAAGCCGTAGCGGTCAAAGACGAGATAGCTTTAGAATTAGTTTGACTACGGAGGCGCTATGTCTACTAAATATACCCTTTAAAGGGACACATGGCAATCTTGAAAAAAATAAAAAAACTAGCGGCGTCGCGTTAGTTTTTCTACATAATTTGCATTTGTTCAATCATTAATGTTAATTATAAGAAGTAAATTAAACCATTTGTTTTTGCATATTATTAATTTTTAATATTATTGCACCAATAATATATCAAAACTTATAGTATAATAAGACTAAATATTGAATACTTAAAATTTGATTTATTTAAATGTAAACAGGCTAAAAGTAAAAATGATACTGGATATATAAATAGAGACACCAATTTCAAATATTTCAAGATTGCCGTGTGTCCCTTTAAATATGGAATGCGTAGAGGACAGTAATTATAGCAGATGAGTTAAGTTTCACACAAGGGGTACAGCAGGGGTCTAGGGTCCGACTTAAAAATTGAAAAAAAAAAGAAGAAATATTTATATTTAAAGGATTAAAACATAACAAATGAGTCTAAAACAACTAACTATTAACAAGGACATTCTTTCTGCACAGTAATATGTGCCATCCTATGTTATGCACCAGGGTTAATCAATATTTTATTGAAAATCTTACATCTACTCCATCACCATCTTATCATGGAGGTAACATGTTTGCTTTAACAGACTTACGTTACGCCTAGGCCATTGCTCACTACCACTTCCAGAACCATCTTATTACGGAGGTTACATACATCTTAGTGTAAAATAACAGACTTACATTACATTAAGGCCATTGCTCACTACAACATCTACCCCGGAACCATCTTATTACGGAGGTTACATGTATCTTAGTGTACTGTAACATACTTACATTACATTAAGGCCATTGCTCACTACAACATCTACCACGGAACGATCTTATCATGGAGGTTACATGTATCTTAGTATACTGTAACACTTACATTACATTAAGGCCATTGCTCACTACAACATCTACCCCGGAAGATCTTATCATGGAGGTTACATGTATCTTAGTATACTGTAACATACTTCCATTACATTAAGACCATTGCTCACTACAACATCTACTCCGGAACCAACTTATCATTTAGGTTACATGTATCTTAGTATGCTGTAACAGACTTCCATTAAATTAAGGCCATTGATCACTACAACCTCTACTCCAGCATCATCTAATCACGGAGGTTCCATACAAGTTAGTACACTATAAAAGACTTACGTTACGCCTAGGCCATTGCTCACTACAACATCTACTCCAGCATCATCTTATAACGAAGGTTACATACAACTTAGTACACTATAAAAGACTTACGTTACGCCTAGGCCATTGCTCACTACAACATCTACTCCAGCATCATCTTATAACGGAGGTTACATACAACTTAGTACACTATAAAAGACTTACGTTACGCCTAGGCCATTGCTCACTACAACATCTACTCAAGCATCATCAATCGGAGAGCACTGCAGTACATAGTTGATACTGAAATCGCCTCCTAAGATATGGTCAGCGGAAGGGCCGAAGGAGAGGTTTGTGAAATGTACAATTATTGGTTGCTCCTAGAAAAAAACAAAACAATATAATTATTTATTGCATACGCATTTACAAGCTCCGTTTACTTCAATGTGAAAGGAAGCACCAATATTCGACCATATTGACGTATTGTACTAACCATAGAACAGTTTGTTATTTGCTCCTTCGCCACCTTGTACTTACCATAGAACTATGTTTTATTGCTCCTTCGCCACATTGTACTTACCATAGAACAATGTGTTATTGCTCCTTCGCCACATTGTACTTACCATAGAACAATGTGTTATTGTTTCTTCGCCACCTTGTACTTACCGTAGAACAATGTGTTATTGCTCCATCGCCACACTGTTCTTACCATGCTCCTTCGCCACATTGTACTTACCAAATAACAATGTGATATTGCTCCTTCGCCACCTTGTACTTACCATAGAACAATGTGTTATTGCTCCTTCGCCACCTTGTACTTACCATAGAACAATGTGTTATTGCTCCTTCGCCACCTTGTACTTACCATAGAACAATATGTTATTGTTCCTTCGCCACACTGTATTTACCATAGAACAATGTGTTATTGCACCTTCGCCACCTGGGGGCGTCCGTGGCCGAGTGGTTAGAGTCTCTGACTTGCAATCACTTGCCCCTCACCGCTGTAGGTTCGATCCCTCAGGGGCCTAGGAATCTTTATGTGAGGAAGCTATCCAGCTGGCTTGCGGAACGTCGGTGGTTCTACCCAGGTGCCCGCCCGTGCATGAAAATTGCTCGGAGGGGCACCTGGGGTCTTCCTCCACCTGTGGAAGCTGGAAAGTCGCCATATGACCTTAGCTGTTGGTGCGACTATAAAATCCAATTCAATTCAATTCCTTCGCCACCTTGTACTGACCATAGAACAATGTGTTATTGCTTCTTCCCCACCTTGTACTTACCGTGTTATTGCTCCTTCGCCACCTTGTACTTACCAATAATATGTTATTGTTCCTTCGTCACCTTGTACTTACCATAGAACAAATTGTTATTGCTCCATCGCAACCCTGTATTTACCATAGACCAATGTGTTA
Source organism: Cyrtodaria siliqua (assembly GCA_037043455.1). Lineage (NCBI taxonomy): Eukaryota > Metazoa > Mollusca > Bivalvia > Adapedonta > Hiatellidae > Cyrtodaria > Cyrtodaria siliqua. The sequence continues at coordinate 36,716 of JAWPHD010002730.1, forward strand.
ATGCTCCTTCGCCACATTGTATTTACCATAGACAGGTGTTATTGCTCCTTCGCCACCTTGTACTTACCATAGAACAATGTGTTATTGCTCCTTCGCCACCTTGTACTTACTGTAGAACTATGTTTTATTGCTCCTTCGCTACCCTGTATTTACCATAGAACAATGTGTTATTGCTCCTTCGCCACCCGGGGCGTCCGTTGCCGAGTGGTTAGAGTCTCTGACTTGCAATCTCTTGGCCCTCACCGCTGTAGGTTCAATCCCTCATGGGCCTAGGAATCTTTATGTGAGGAAGCTATCCAGCTGGCTTGCGGAACGTTGGTGGTTCTACCCAGGTGCCCGCCCGTGCACGAAAATTGCACGGAGGGGCACCTGGGGTCTTTCTCCACCAGTGGAAGCTGGAAAGTCGCCATATGACCTTAGCTGTTGGTGCGACTATAAAATCCAATTCAATTCAATTCCTTCGCCACCCTGTATTTACCACAGAACAATTTGTTATTGCTCCTTCGCCACCCTGTACTTACCACAGAACAATGTGTTATTGCTCCTTCGCCACCCTGTATTTACCATAGAACAATGTGTTATTGCTCCTTCGCCACCTTGTATTTACCATATAGCAATGTGTTATTGCTCCTTCGCCACCTTATACCTACCATAGAACTATGTTTTATTGCTCCTTCGCTACCTTGTATTTACCATAGAACAATGTGTTATTGCTCCTTCGCCACCCTGTATTTACCACAGAACAATCTGTTATTGCTCCTTCGCCACCCTGTATTTACCACATAGACCAATGTTTTATTGCTCCTTCGCCACCCTGTAATTACCACAGAACAATGTGTTATTGCTCCTTCGCCACCCTGTATTTACCATAAACCAATGTTTTATTGCTCCTTCGCCACCCTGTATTTACCACAGAACAATGTTTTATTTCTCCTTCGCCACCCTGTATTTACCACAGAACAATGTATTATTGCTCCTTCTCCACCCTGTACCTACCATAGACCAATGTTTTATTGCTCCTTCGCCACCCTGTATTTACCATAGACCAATGTATTACTGCTCCTTCGCCACCCTGTATTTACCACAGAACAATGCGTTATTTGCTCCTTCGCCATCCTGTATTTACCACAGAACAATGTGTTATTGCTCCCTCGCCATCCTGTATTTACCACAGAACAATGTTTTATTGCTCCTTCGCCACCCTGTATTTACCACAGAACAATGTGTTATTGTTCCTTCGTCACCTTGAACATGTACTTACAAAAGAATAGTATATGGTCGGGCTTAGCCACCTTGTACTTACCATAGAATGATGTGTTATTGCTCCTTCGCCACCCTGTACTTACCACAAAACAATGTGTTATTGCTCCTTCGCCACCCTGTATTTACCATAGAACAATGTGTTATTGCTCCTTCGCCACCTTGTATTTACCATATAGCAATGCGTTATTGCTCCTTCGCCACCTTATACCTAACATAGAACTATGTTTTATTGCTCCTTCGCTACCCTGTATTTACCATAGAACAATGTGTTATTGCTCCTTCGCCACCCTGTATTTACCATAGAACAATGTGTTATTGCTCCTTCGCCTCCTTGTACTTACCATATAGCAATGTGTTATTGCTCCTTCGCCACCTTATACCTACCATAGAACTATGTTTTATTGCTCCTTTGCTACCCTGTATTTACCATAGAACAATGTGTTATTGCTCCTTCGCCACCTTGTATTTACCACAGAACAATGTGTTATTGCTCCTTCGCCACCCTGTATTTACCACATAGACCAATGTTTTATTGCTCCTTCGCCACCCTGTATTTACCACAGAACAATGTGTTATTGCTCCTTCGCCACCCTGTATTTACCATAAACCAATGTTTTATTGCTCCTTCGCCACCCTGTATTTACCACAGAACAATGTTTTATTTCTCCTTCGCCACCCTGTATTTACCACAGAACAATGTAGTATTGCTCCTTCTCAACCCTGTATTTACCATAGACCAATGTATTACTGCTCCTTCGCCACCCTGTATTTACCACAGAACAATGCGTTATTTGCTCCTTCGCCACCCTGTATTTACCACAGAACAATGTGTTATTGCTCCCTCGCCATCCTGTTTTTACCACAGAACAATGTTTTATTGCTCCTTCGCCACCCTGTATTTACCACAGAACAATGTGTTATTGCTCCCTCGCCAACCTGTATTTACCACAGAACAATGTGTTATTGCTCCCTCGCCACCCTGTATTTACCATAGAACAATGTGTTATTGTTCCTTCGCCACCTTGAACATGTACTTACAAAAGAATAGTATATGGTCGGGCTTAGCCACCTTGTACTTACCATAGAACGATGTGTTATTGTTACTCCGCCACATTGTACTTACCAAAGAACAGCCGGATACTGTTACTTCTCCACACTGTACTTACCAAAGAACAGTTGGATATTGTTAATTCTCCACACTGTACTTACCAAAGAACAGTTGGATATTGTTAATTCTCCACACTGTACTTACCAAAGAACAGCCGGATATTGTTACTTCTCCACACTGTACTTACCAAAGAACAGTTGAATATTGTTAATTCTCCACACTGTACTTATCAAAGAACAGCTGAATATTGTTAATTCTCCACACTGTACTTACCAAAGAAGAGTTGAATATTGTTAATTCTCCACACTGTACTTACCAAAGAACAGTTGGATATTGTTAATTCTCCACACTGTACTTACCAAAGAACAGTTGGATATTGTTAATTCTCCACACTGTACTTACCAAAGAACAGTTCTCCACACTGTACTTACCAAAGAACAGTTCTCCACACTGTACTTACCAAAGAACAGTTAAATATTGTTAATTCTCCACACTGTACTTACCAAAGAACAGCTGAATATTGTTAATTCTCCACACTGTACTTACCAAAGAACAGTTGAATATTGTTAATTCTCCACACTGTACTTACCAAAGAACAGTTGGATATTGTTAATTCTCCACACTGTACTTACCAAAGAACAGTTGAATATTGTTAATTCTCCACACTGTACTTACCAAAGAACAGTTGGATATTGTTAATTCTCCACACTGTACTTACCAAAGAACAGTTGGATATTGTTAATTCTCCACACTGTACTTACCAAGGAACAGTTCTCCACACTGTACTTACCAAAGAACAGTTGAATATTGTTAATTCTCCACACTGTACTTACAAAGAACAGTTGGATATTGTTAATTCTCCAATCTGTACTTACCAAAGATCAGTTGGATATTGTTAATTCTCCACACTGTACTTACCAAATAACAGTTGGATATTGTTAATTCTCCACACTGTACTTACCAAAGAGCAGTTGGATATTGTTAATTCTCCACACTGTACTTACAAAAGAACAGTTGAATATTGTTACTTCGCCGGTGTTAACGTCCATGTCTGTAGCACACACTGTAAAATCTAGGTGACTTGCAAACACTTCATTAAATATCGCACTATCTGGGTTTGCAACTTTCATTGTATCGTTGTCGGCGTTACACGCTGAAAATAGAGTAACACATATCAAGAAATGATTTCCGTTAGAAAAGGTGTTATTTATTTAAAAGCACTCAACAATTCGCTGTATTTATTTCTACAGGTCTGCCAAATCGCCAGATAAAATCCGGATTCTCCAAATTTTTCGTTTGCTCTCCGGTACTCCGGATTTGTGTACAATATCCGGATTTTCCATCAAATCTTATTTTTAAAAAAATGATCCTGATTTAACAGCTATATTTTCACTGTTGATCAGCAAGTTCATGCATTGGCCCTGTCACGCTCCCTGGTCAGCAATGCAAAGGAGGGTAGTTACAAGTGTCAAATCACTGTGGTCGTCAGTGTAATGCACTGAGTGAATATGCAATTAACTATGGAAATCCTCGGCTGCTTTCTGTGGTCGTCAGTGTAATGCACTGAGTGAATATGCAATTAACTATGGAAATCCTCGGCTGCTTTCTGTGGTCGTCAGTGTAATGCACTGAGTGAATATGCAATTAACTATGGAAAGCCTCGGCTGCCTTCTGTGGTCGTCAGTGTAATGCACTGAGTGAATATGCAATTAACTATGGAAAGCCTCGGCTGCCTTCTTTTGGCCTTTTGCATTTTGTGCAGTTGTTATGTGTATTTTTTAAGTTGTTATGTGCATTTCGTAGGTTGTTATGTGCATATTCTAAGTTGTCTCGTGCATTTTCTAAATTGTTATGTGCATTTCGTAATTTTTTATGTGCATTTTTATGTTGTCTTGTGCATTTTCTAAGTTGTTATGTGCATTTCGCAAGTTGTCTAGTCGTCGGTAAGTAGACTTTTTATCGGAGTAGGTTTTGAAGGAAACACGGGTATAAATGGCGGCTCCAGGAGCGAACGCTATGCTCTGCCTACTTTAAACAAATTGGGCTAGGTCCATCATACAATAAGTTCTTAGAACAGAAAATTGATTTCAAAATGTGTAAGGGATTGTCTGATGTGGAGTTAATAAATCTTGGTCTGAAAACAATAGATCGGGTCACAGGTGGCAGTATCAGGAGGTGTGGTACAGGTGGCCGTGGGTACAGAAGATAAGGGGCGGGGCCGGAAGACAAGGGTGTGGGGGTCGGAAGACAAGCGGACGGGGGTCGGGAGAGAAGGGGCGTGAGCTTTTTGAAATAGCAAGTTTGTAAAAAAAAAAGATGAGGAAGAATTTTCATAGTTTAAAGAGTCGTTTTGGGTAAAACAGTCTGTCTATATATCCTATCAAAATCCTTAATTGACCATTATCTTGTCTGCCGTACACGTTCTGTCTCCGCGAAAGATACTTTTATGGATTACGTCCCTTGTTTATCAGTACTCTGAGAGAGAAGAGAGAAGAGGGGGCGGAGAAGGTAGATAAGGGTGGGAGAAGGGAGAAATGGGGGAGGGAGGAGGGAGAAGACGACCTCACGTAGCCCCTACCCATCAGTGTTGGGAACTAACAAATAATAATGATAATCAATAGAACAATATATTTAAACAAGAGCTGTCGGAGAACAGCGCAGCTCGACTATTCGATTTTTCAGAGAATAATAAATTTATAGCTAGTATATATCATCAGAAAACAAGGCTACAACAATGTGGGGGTGGGGTTGGAAGCACAACATAACTATGTTTAAGAATTGACCAAAACTACACAGAAATATGTAAAAAAAATAATCGAGTTTTGAGTGGGGTGCGGGGTGGGGGTGGGAGAGAGGCGGGGGTGGATGGTGGGGGGAGTGGTGGTGGTAAGGGCAACATATGTGTGTAAGAAGCTATGTAATAATTCACCAAAACAACACAAAAATATGAAGAAAAAATAATTAAAAAATCGAGTTTGAGTGGGGATGGGGTAGAGGCGGGGTTTGGGGAGGGCAACATATATGTGTAAGAATTGACTAAAACAACAAAGAAATATGTAAAAAAAAAAGGTTTCAAGTTTGGGAGGTGGGTGGGGTGAGAGGCGGAGGTGGGGGCGGTGCGGGGAGGGGGCAACATATATATGTAATAATTGACAAAAGCAACACAGAAATATGTAAAAAAAAAAAACAAGTTTCAAGTGGGGTGGGGGGGGGGGGGGGGGGGGAGCAACATATATGTGTAACAATTGACTAAAACAATATATAAAAAAAATTAGATTTTCAAGTCGGGGTGGGTAGGGGGAGGCGGGTGGTTAGAGGCGGGGGGGGGGTGGGGGGCGGGCGGGATGAAAGGCGGGGTAGGGGGGCAGCAACATATATGTGTAAAAATTTACAAAAGCAACACAGAAATATCTAAAAAAATAATGTTTCAAGTGGGGGTGGGTTGGTAGGGGGGACGGGGGTGAGAGGCAGGAGTGGGTTGGGAGTGGGGGAGGGGGCAACATATATGTGTAAGAATTGACTAAAACAACAAATATGTAAAAAAAAAAAAAAAAAAAAAAGTTTTGGGGGGGGAGGGGGGGGGGGGCGAGGGGGGAGGGGGGGGGGGGTTTGCAACATATATGTGTAGGAATTGACTAAAACAACACAGAAATATGTAAAAAAAAGATTTTCAAGTGGGGAGGTGAGAGGCGGGAGTGGGTTGGTAAGGGGGGGGGGGGGTTGGGGAGGGGGCAACATATATATAAGTTTCAAGTGGGGTGGGGGGGGGGGCCAGCAACATATATGTGTAAAAATTTACAAAAGCAACACAGAAATATGTAAAATAAATAAATATATAGTTCCAAGTGGGGGTGGGGTGGGGGGGGGGGAGAGGCGGGAGTGTGTTTGGGGTGGAGGGGGGGGGGGGAGAGGGGGCAACACATATGTGTAAGAATTGACTAAAACAACAAAGAAATATGTAAAAAAAAAAAATGTGGAGGGGAGTGGGGGTGGGTGGGGGGAGCCCATGCCCCAATATGGGTGACGTAATAAGATGCATAATGCTATAACAAATCCCAAACCAAAATTATAGATACATACATGCTTACATGCAAATCCAGATCTGCCTTTATTGCACATTTTATGGGCCATTTCAATTTGGGTTCAATGGGAGCCCAGAATTTGCAGAAGACAAAATCACTTATCCAACCCTTTACAACATACTATAAGGAAACCAATTCCAAAATTTAGTTCAGCTAGGACAAGAAATGTAAGAGATATAGACTTGTAAACACAGCTTACACGCAAAATTTGATGTGAAACAGACATATTTTAAGGCCTATCAGAATTTGGGTTCCATGGGAGCCCAGGGGTTACAGGAACCAAAATTACTTAAGCAGCCCTTACGATAATGCTATAAGGAAGCTAATGGCCAAATTTGGTTGTGCTAGGGTAAGAATTGTAAGAGATATACACTTGTAAACACAGCTTACACGCAAAATTTGATGTGAAATGGGGCACATTTTATGGCCTATCATAATTTGGGTTTCATGAGAGCCCATGGGTTACAGGAACCAAAATTGCTTATGCAGCCCTTAAGATAATGCTATAAGGAAGCCCATGAACAAATTTGGTTGTGCTAGGGTAAGAAATGTAAGAGATATAGACTTATAAACACAGCTTACACGCAAACCTTGATGTGGGACGCCGACCCCGGGGTGATTACATAAGCTCTCTTATTCTTCGAATAGTCGAGCTAATAAAAGTAATATTAACGTGCTTTTTGTTGAAAACAAACATGTTTTAAATTTTCCTGAAAAAAAGTCCCAGAGTACTTATAATATGTTTGTTTTCAACAAATAACACGTGAAGTCCAGACTCTATTGAATCTATACCTTTAGGACGTCCTATTGGTTAAAAGAGGGAGGGGCTATAAACCTTAGGACTACACACAAAAGACAAACAAATAACACGTTAATTTTTTTATTCATTTTTTTTTTCTTTTTTTCAGACCAAGATTTATTAACTCTACGTCAGACAATCCCTTACACATTTTGAAATCAATGTTCCAAGAATGTATTGTATAATGTACCTAGCCCAATTTCTTTTAACTATGCAAAGCATAGCGTCCGCTCCTGGAGCCGCCATTTCTACCCGTGTTTCCTTCAAAACTTATTCCGATAAAAAGTCTACTTAACGACGACTTGTAGTTTGCACAAGACAACTTAAGAAATGTACATAACAACTTATGAAATGCACATGACAACTTAGAAAATGCACATAACAACTTAGCAAATGCACATAACAACTTAGAAAATGCACAAGACAACTTAAAAAATGCACATAACAACTTACGAAATGCACATAACAACTTAGAAAATGCACAAGACAACTTAGAATATGCACATAACAACCTACAAAATGCACATAACAACTTACCAAATGCACATAACAACTTAGAAAATGCACAAGACAACTTAGAATATGCACATAACAACATACGAAATGCACATAACAACTTACTAAATGTACATAACAACTTACGAAACGCACATAACAACTTAGAAAATGCACAAGACAACATAACAACTTACGAAATTCACATTACAACCTACGAAATGCACATAACAGCTTAGAAAATGCACATTACAACTTGGAAAATGCACATGACAACTTAGAAAATGCACAAGACAACTTAGACAATGCACATGACAACCTAGAAAATGCATAGGACAACTTAGAACTCGTACTGCACAAAATGCAAAAGGTCAACAGAAGGCAGCCGAGGCTTTCCATAATTAACACCTACGGATATAATACGTTCCTTCAGTGACATAACAACATGTGTAATTGCAGCAATATATCACTGGCTTCTTTAATTGGTCACCCTAATTAAAAATAGCAATTATTCTATGTGGTGGTATCACCGTGCAGCACGATGATTATAATTTGCTTAAGAGTTAGGAAGATTTTGTATTTGCGACTAAAACAATGTGGGGTCGAACGGGTATAGAAACTCGGGCCGATATAACATTATTGTTAGAATCTCATACAAATTATAGTAACATCTGGTGCAGGTGTTATTTTATTTTTTATTTTCATCAGGTTTAATCCAAAATTGTTGTCATTAAAAATAAATTTGTGATCGAAAGGCAACTCGGGGAGGGAGGGGATGAGAATCTAGGAATTTGTTATTGTGACCTCATTTTTTATTGATATTTCATCTGTATATCTGAATTTAATCTAAATTGTTTTATATGTAAATGACTGCATTCAAATTTTAATTTTAATATTCAAATAATGGAAGATAAAATGAAAACAACAAAATTCAGGTGGTGGTGATGATGGGGTTGTGGGATGGTTGGTAGTGGTGAGTGGGTGGTGGGTGTTTGCGAAACATATTGATAAATTGATAAAACAAAACAACACAGAGATATGTAAAAAATATCAAAATAAATCGGTTGGTGGTGATGATGGGGTGGGGGATGGTGTGTGTGTGGGGGGGGGGGGGGGGAGAGGGGGGAGAGGGAGGGGATGCATCATTGATAAACAAGAGCTGTCGGAGAACAGCGCAGCTCGACTATTCGATTTTTCAGAGAATAATAAATTATATAGCTCGTATATACCATCAGAAAACAAGGCTAAAACAATGTGGGGGTCGGGTTGGGGGACGGGGCTTGTGTAGAAACTCGGGCCGATATAAAATTATGTGTGAAATTTTAATATTTTTTTCTGTTTTAATCCACAATTGCTGTCATTTTAAAGAAAGTAATGGTCGAAAGGCAACTCGGGGAGGGAGCTGATATCTGGCTTTTTTTTGTGGCATCATTTCATTTTTTTTATTGATATTTCATCTGTGTATCTGAATTTAATCTTAATTGTTTATATGTAAATGATTGCGTTCAAATTAAAATATTAATATCCAAATAATGAAAGATAAAATGAAATCAATTCCCCTCCCCATGTCCTCCATGTGAGGGCAGGGGCGTAGCTAGCCCTCTATTCATGTTGATTCATAATTGTGCTAGGGGGGTCCGGGGGCATGCCACCCCTGAACATTTTGAAAACAATGGTGCAATGTGGTGCATTCTGGGCGTTCTGAGGTGCTTTTGTCAGAATCATGTGGATTCAGCCGCGTACTCGCGTATAGGCAGCTACTCGCCTGGAGAGGAGCCAATAAACCAATGGGGTGTGGTTGGGGGGGGGGGCAATGGAGTGAGGGGGCAACACAAGAAACTATGTGTAAGAAATGACCAAAACACAGAAATATGTAAAAAAAAATAAAAATGGTGGAGCGGGGGGGGGGGGGTGGGGGGAGGGAGTGGTGGGGGGTGGGGGAGGAGGAGCCCATGCCCCAATATGGGTGAGGTATGAATAAGATGTATAATTCTATAATAAATCCCAAACCAACATTATAGATATATACATGTTTACATGCAAACCTAGATCTGCCTTTATTGCACATTTTATGGGTCATCACAATTTGGGTTCCATAGGAGCCCAGAATTTGCAGAAGACAAAATTACTTACGCAACCCTTTACAACATACTATAAGGAAACCAATTCCCACATTTATTTCAGCTAGGACAAGAGATGTAAGTGATATACTCGTAGACCTGTAAACACAGCTTACATGCAAAATTTGATGTGAAATAGACACATTTTAAGGGCTATCAGAATTTGAGTTCCATGGGAGCCAAGGGGTTATAGGCACCAAAATTACTTAAGCAGCCCTTAAGGTAATGCTATAAGGAAGCTCAAGGCCCACATTTGGTTGTGCTAGGGTAAGAAATGTAAGAGATATAGACTTGTAAACACAGCTTACACGCACACCTTGATGTGGGACGCCGACGCCGACCCCGGGGTGATTACATAAGCTCTCTTATTCTTCGAATAGTCAAGCTAAAAACACAAAACAATAAACGTGGAAATTCCACGAAAACCAGGTTTTCCATTTGAAATGCTATTACACCACCGGTAAGATGAAAATGAAGTGACAAAGGTTTTCTACAGTGTACAATATATAATATAATAGAATTACATGTGAATCACAAACATAAATGCATACACAGTAAATGAGGACTGTAAATAAAGAACACATTTTTTAGTAGGGCAACTATAAGCTACATACACAGCAGTTTCGTTGAAATATCTCATTCCTAATTTAAGTAATTGAGCGGAAACTGTTTTCTATTTTTAGTAACAATGACCTTGACCTTGACCCCAAATGCAATCCAAGCTTTTTTTCCATATAAGCTACATACCCTGCAAGTTTCATCACAATACCTCATTCCTAACAAAAGTTACTGAGCGGAAACTGTTTTTCTGTTTTTAGTAACAGTGATCTTGACCTTGAACCCAGTGATCCCATATGCAATGCCAAGCTTCCTTTCCTTATAAGCTACCTACCCTGCAAGTTTCATCGCAATACCTCATTACTAACAAAAGTTATTGAGTGGAAACGTATTTCTATTTTTAGCAACATTGACCTTGATCTTGATCCCACTGACCCCACCTACCCTGCGAGTTTCATCGCAATATCTCATTCCTAATAAAAGTTATTGAGCGGAAATCATGTTTCTATTTTCAGTAACAGTGACATTGACCTTGACCCCAGTGACCCCAAATTCAATCTCAAGCTTCTCCATTCCTAATAAAAGGTATTGAGAGGAAACTAAGAGTTTGACGCCACATGCACGCCCGCCCGCCCGTCCGCCCGCCCGCCTGCCCGCCCGCTCGCCAAACGGCATACACCAATCACAGCTTTCCTTGGAAAACCTGGTTAAAAACATTCGGGTGGTGGTGATGATGGGGTCAAGGCCGTGGGTAGGGCGGGGGAGGGAGCAGGGGTGACAACAAAGCTATATGTATAAGAATTGATCATAACAACACAGAAATATGTAAAAAAAAAACGGGTTTCGAGTGGATGCTGAGGTGTGTGTGTGGGAGGGGGGGGGGGGGGGTTGTGAGTGAATTGGGGGTGGGGGAAGAGGGGGTGGTGAGGGGCAACTATATGTGAGGGGCAGCTACATGTGAAAGCATTGACCACACCAAAACAGAAATATGTATTTTTTTATATTAAATAAACGGGTTTCGAGTGGAGGCGGTGTGGGGGATGGTGGGGAGGGCAACATAGCTATGTGCGTAAGAATTGACCAAAACAACACAGACAAAAAATAGATGCCCACGGGCAGCCAGTTTGCAGATATACATTTTGCGAGGGTTCTAGCTAGGTTAAAGGTTAAACATTGCTGAAGCAGCATTGGAAACTTATAACATGAAAACGTAGAATAAAATGTGTACAGTGGTTAAGTTCGAGTTCTTTTATTTGAAAATGACAAACTACTATATTAATATCTGAAATCATTTGTGCCAAGTAATTTCAAAAATACTCTATGCATGACAGAGTTATAGCCCGACAAGATCGGACTGCATGACCTCTAAGTGTGACCTTGGCCTTTGATGTGAAGCCTCGAGTTTGTACGAGACACATCGTTCTCTTGTGGTGATCACTTGTGCCAAGTTATTTCAAAATCCCTTTATGCATAACAAAGTGACAGCCCGGACAAGATCGGACTGCAGGAAATGCATGACCTAAAAGTCCTGTTATGGTGATCATTTATGCCAAGTAATTTCAAAATTACAAAGTTACAGCCCGGAAAATATCGGACTGCATGAACTGCATGACCTCTGACTGCATGACCTCTAACTGTGACCTTGAACTTTGAGCTTGAGGTCTGAGTGATCATTTGTGCCAAGTTATTTCAAAAATCCCTCTATGCATGACACAGTTATAGCCCGGACAAGATCGGACGGACGCACGAACGGACGGACGCACGGACGCACATAAACCGAACCGCCTTTGTGACAAATATGTCGAGCTGTCCACAAGCGTTAAGGGCCATCAGAAGTCAGGTTCCATGGGAGCCCAGGGGTTACAGAAATCAAAATTACTTATGGAGCCCTTAAGATAATGCTATTTGGAAGCCCATGGTCAAATTTGGTTGTGCTAGGATAAGAAATGTAAGAGACATAGCCTTGATGTGGGACGCCGACTCCGACACCGACGCCGGGGTGATTACATAAGCTCTCTTATGCTTCGAACAGTCGAGCTAAAAACAGTTGTGGTACAAACTAAACCAAGTCTTTCTAATCGTTTTACAAAGTCCTCCCTAAGATAAAATACGTTAATGCATGCATGTTGAAGTATGCTAATCTATTATTTTATATATTATTAGTTTTTATATATTATAAAGTCCCTTGTTAGCAGTGTCGAACACCCATTTAATATTCTATAGTATGACACACGTGTAATAATACCTGGAACGATTTTGATTGGTCGAGTTAAACCTGTAACACTACGCAAGTTTATTAACTGAAACTATTTTATTTATTGCAAATTCACCCAGATTGAGTCATAAACTTATTATTTGTGACAGCTTATAAAAAGAATGCACGTTATACAAAGCATTGTTGTTGGTTTGTTAAAAAGTTGGCGTAAACTGCTATTTGTAAAGAGGTAAAACACAAACTCTTTTATACGCAACGTTATGTGTGAGACGCGAGGTTACGACGTCACATATCTTTGACGTATTATCTCCCCTGAAAGCTCACGGACCTAAAGACAAAAGGAAAACAGAAAATAATTCTATTTTGTTCTCAATTTTAGGCAATTTTTAATTTGAAAAATAGGTTTTTCTTTGCTTTAGCATACATCTGCAGTGTAAAAGACAGATGATACAGAAAATCCCATGTTGATATGAGGTTTCGTTCAAATTTCAGAATTGTTTGACCGAAGCACCACATATTCAGCTAGATAGTGTATGAATTTTTTATTTTCCATAGGGTTCACAAAACATGAGCGAGAAAAAAAACCAACCTGGCTAACTTATGTATTTTATTGTTTTAAATAACTGGTCTTGGCTATACTGAAGATATTAAACCAACAACAATGTCTGCTGCCCTGCTTTGAAGCTCAGATGTTGGAAAAGGCTGTACAGTAACCCTATGGGAAAATTAATTGAGGTGTGAGACCTGAAGTATGTCTGACGTCATGGCGGTTCTATGTCCATCTGAATTAATTTTTACTAATTTGATTGCAATGTTATGTGATATATTGGATTTTAAATTCGTTCCCATTCCATATAAGATTTATGAAACTCGTTATGAATTATTTTTAATTTTAATTCGCGAAAAGGCTCATAACTCGTTTAATAAATCTTATATGAAATGGGAACTCGTTTAAGATCCTCTATTTATTAACTGCAAACATAATTTTAATTTACGATTTACGATTTATATGCGAAAATCAAGGCAGGGAAAGACCTGATTTAAAGAAACATTGCTATACTGCAATATCAATACTTGGAAAACTGTTCTCTTTTAGTCGCACTGAAAAGTATAGGATGTGTAATTTGCTAGTAGACAACTTACTATTACATATTATGCATTACTGTTCAGTTAACGACTCCACGAGACAAAAACTGTGGAATGCATTAATACAACACATTGGATTAAAGTCATACAAAGAGTTTATTCTTAAAGGTCCTCGAGATCAGATATGCATATTATTATCAGGATTCAAACATTTTTCGACAATTCAAACTGAAACTGATAACACGTAGGCTATTATTGTAAAACTGGTTCATACTATTTTTAATTATACATATTAAAGCAGGTTATTGTCACGAAGGAGTAATTAATTACTAGTAGCGTAGTTCAAATACATAATGGTTAAGTGTCTTTTTCAATAATGCCGTTTTGATTGCTGGTATTATTCTTATTTATTTTGTGTATATATACATTACGACATACCTTAAATTTTATGTAAAATGCGCATTAATAATATTTAACACATAACTTACGGTGTGGGAGTGAAATAACACCATTCTATATTTTCGATATACCACTAGTTATATAAGTATGCATATGAGCCTAGTACGCTCTGTCAAAAAAAACGATAATGACTATGATCCAATTCCCACAAAATGCAATAAAAGTCGGTATGTGAGTTATGTGATAAATAGAATCTAACATTCGTTTTCATTCGTTATTGATTTTTTTTTAAAACGATATAATGCTCGGCACGAGCCTCGCATTATATCAGTTTGCCAACTCGTTTAATATATTCAATAATGAATGAGTACTCATGTAAGATCCTTTATATTTTCCATGCTGTTCGTGAAACACCCATGGGCTCAGTGGTTACATCGCCCGACTTCCAGGGCGGCGATTCAGGTTCATGGTGCTCGAGTTGGAAGTATACTCCTCAAATTAAGTTAATTTTAACTAGAAATCAATTCAAAACCCTGTATTTAAAAAATAATAAATATGTACCTGTGTTTTATCGGTGAATAAAATACAGTTAGGAGTTCGGATTAGTAGTAATTAAAACACGAGTGCGTTAGCACGAGTGATTTAATTACTCGCACCCGAACGACTAACTGTATTTTATTCACCGATAAAATACAGGTACGTATTTATTATTTCGATTCTAACACAACAATAACCCCATTGTTTATGCTATTGTTGGGGCTCTATATATTATCTCGGAGTTCAATGTAACCAGGCTGCTCCATTGGGCTCCCTCGTATACAAAGTTATGCGTTTCAATACACTAGTAGTCACGTGACAAACAATTAAGTCATTGCTTACGTCATACGCTGTATGATGTCAAACGTTCTCACCTTGTTCAAGATGCTTATTAATGTTATGCATATGATGGGTTTATATCGGGGTGGGTGGGGTAGGGGGGATGGTGGCGCACGGATTGGGACATGGCAAGTAAGTTGTAATTAACATTACATTAAAATTACCATTGAGTTAGTCTTCGTGACGTATATTTACCAAGTGACGTCAAGTAACGTGGCGCTTCCAATGGATGAAATATACGCGGGGAATTAATGGAACAGCTGTATTTTATCGTAGAATAACATACATCTGTCTCTCTTCTTTGTGTATATGAAAGACTGCGGAGGTCTTGTTAGAATTATATTTATTAGTCAGCTTAAACCAAAATAATTTACAAAATAATGTTTCTGGTAGCTTGGACATCATTTTACAACATAAATCATAATTTCAAAATTAGCAGGTTTGAAATTTGTAAAAATTACTAGATTTTAAACAAAACTGAGATATTTACAATTCAACATGTTCCTCGATGTCTAATTGATACAGCAGTTATTTCTCAATAATTTAGAACAACAACCAATCTCACACTAACACGAATTTCGATACATACCGCAAAATTTGCTTAAAATTTAGATAGAAAGAACAATTGAGATATTTGTAAATTCGATGGTGTATGTTTTAAAATTGCATTAAATCACTAAATATTCGCTGTTCAATCTTACATCCATGTTGATTGGCACAGGGTTGCTTTTAAAGTTATTTGATAAAATGTAGAAAACATATTTTGAAGTGACATTTTGGTGTTAGCGGTCTTTTTTTCGAAATGCCCCAATTTTTCGTAAATGTTTAACCCAAGACAATACATTTTGCAAGAAAAATATCCTTTGATTTAATGTCAGACTTTTTTCTTGACGTTTTAGTTTCATTCAAGTTTTTTGTTCGTTCTGTAGATGGTTTTGAAGCATCCATATGCAGGATTTCTGTTAAATATATGGGAGAAAAGCTGGTCCTTCTATTATTTTGAGGGATATATGTTATCATGTACTATAACACATTTTCCCAACATATGAACATTAACATCAAGTTTGAATATTATCATTTGACAAAATATATAAAATCCCGCCTCTCAATTTAAAACGTGTGTATATGTGTTTATTTTCGTTTGTGTCGCTAATAAAGTCAGTTTTAAGACTAGTCACTTTTACGAACTGAACTGTGGTCCGGAGGACCGACAGATATACTGGGACCATGCAAACCTGTGACGTTTCATGAGCGTGACTAAGAATCTTGAACAGTAATCTAGTGTGTTTGTTTCAATGGTGTTTACGTCTTTTTAGCATATGACGGTCGATTTGTTCATGGGTAGAACCAGTACTATATATACCTCCGATGGGTAGAACCAGTCCTATATATACCTCCGATGGGTAGAACCAGTCCTATATATACCTCCCATGGGTAGAACCAGTACTATATATACCTCCGATGGGTAGAACCAGTCCTATATATACCTCCATGGGTAGAACCAGTACTATATATACCTCCCGTGGGTAGAACCAGTCATATATACCTCCCATGGGTAGAACCAGTACTATTATATACCTCCATGGGTAGAACCAGTACTATATATACCTCCCATGGGTAGAACCAGTACTATATATACCTCACATGGATAGAACCAGTACTATATATATCTCCCATGCGTAGAACCAGTACTATATATATACCTCCAGTGGGTAGAACCAGTCCTATATATACCTCTCATGGATAGAACCAGTACTATATATACCTCCCATGGGTAGAACCAGTTTTATATATGTACCTCCCATGGTAGAACCAGTACTATATATACCTCCCATGGGTAGAACCAGTACTATATATACCTTCCATGGGTAGAACCAGTACTATATATACCTCCCTTGGGTAGAACAAGTACTATATATACATCTCCCATGAGTAGAACCAGTAATACATATACCTTCCATGGGTAGAACTATATTACCTCCCGCCATCCTTAGTTTAGGACGCACACGGTTTTTCATTATCGGGTCATGTTGACCTTAACGCTGTCTTTTGTCCTACACTGGAGTCATTTTCTCACCATGGGCAGTCTGTCTACTGTGAAGTTTCATGCATCAAGACTGGTAAAAGAGTAAATGATATACCGCCCGTGCTATGCTCAAACGAGTTGAGCAACTTTCGTGGCAGGATTTGAGCACGCGAAATTTACAAAATCAATGTGAGTTGTCTTCTTGTTTTTGTTTTGAAATCTAGAAAAAGGGGTTTCCTCCAAACTCCCGACTTTCTAAATTTCTCGCGCTCAAATCCTATCCCGAAAGTGGCTCAACTCATTTTAGAATAGTGTTACCGGACCGTAAAAATTACAGATAAATATTTAGGCACTCAGTGGGTTGGAACTCGGGACCCCTTGCATGTGAACCGGACGCTCTACCGATATCGCCATAAAAGCTAGCTCTGCGGCGAGACAGTCGTAACGCGCTTATAAACCTATTTATTTACAATAGCACCGGTGGTGTATGATTCGCGTGTTTTCCAGCCGTGATGTGATGCATGTCGCTACATATCTTGAAAAGTTAATAAGCGAACAAGTGTTTTCGTTATCAAGGCATGGTGACCTTGACATTAAACATATTGACCCAAATCATTATACAGGTCGATCTACCACCATGAAAAGTTTGTAAAATTATAATCACGCATATGTAACGCAGTTAATAAGGAAAACAACTTACAAAATACGGCGACACTATTTCCGCCTTCAATCATCAAAATTCCCACCACAAACGCGAGAAGTGCTTGAGAATGCATCTGTAAACTAAAACATAGATGGTTTTAAAATTGTCGATATTGCTGCTTATGTATTCTCATAAAAAAAACCGACACGATTCTTAGCACATATTAGGCCATATATGACAGTCGATTTGTTTTTTGTGGTTGAGGCAGGTCACACAATTTTTCTGGGTAGAACCAGTACTGTAAACCTTCCATCATCAGTAAGAATAGCTCCTTAGAAGAGAAAAACAACGAATATATTCGAGATGAAACAAACTGAAATACCATGTCGACACTCAATGCACAAACTGGCCGCTACTTAATTTGCCAACACCACTGTAATTATTTAAACGTTACTAAGGAAGTAAAAAGCTGCAAAACATTGTTGGAAACTTTCCTATCTTTGTAAGAACATTTCACAATTGGATTAAACATGCACAGTTTAGGTGATCGGACGAATGTTTTAAAGCCTATAGTTTTTCGAATTAGTACGCAATTAGTAAAATATTTTTTATTTTATATAGGTCGTCCTTTACCGTCTCAATTTTACAATTTGTCTCAAAGAAAGACGTTTGGTTAGAGAATATTATTTTTTGAGCGAAACATTCATATATTGCTTGTTTTACTACACCCACCCAGCCACCCACCCACATTGTAAAGTATTCGTACTCGTACTCAGAGCAAAGATGAAATATGCACAAAGAACATTAGTTTTGGATCTCAAATACTATGTTGTTGGTTTAACAAAATATGTAAGTTAAACAGAATAACAATACTAAAGCCTGCCCCAAAAAGTACTTTATACAGAGATGGAAGAATATTAAATAAGCCTTACATTGTCTCTCGCGAATGTATTGTCAACTGATTTTGCGAACTATAATTCGGAGAACATGTTTACTTATTTGACTCTCTATTTCACGTGCACCATGTGGGTCATCCGGTTTTGTTCACCTTTAACATTTACACCGTGTATGGACGGTAACTCGGGGTTACATCATGTCAATATTCAGGCATTGACCATTTATAGGAATTCATAACTTCCGCATGGTCATCAAAATAATTTGACCAATCTGTGATCTACTGAATTGCACAACTACATATTTTGGTAGGTGTCGGCTCGGTGTTTATCGTTGACGCATTGCAGGTATCCCTTTATAAAAATCAGTTACAGTTATACAATTATATTAAACATGTACATTTACAGAATTCATTTGTTCAAAACACCATTAGGTTTTTATTTTCATATAGAGACGGAAGATAAAGAAGTCCGAGTAAAACCTTTTACTTTCATCTAGTGAATACCTCAGTATCTCCATAACGAATACCCGGATGTGAAAGTTAAAGTTCATTTACGACTACTTATAAACTCTTCAAAATAATTTAAGGACCATGTTTAGGTTTTGGTCATTTTTTAAAGTGTTGTTAGTGAACAGTTTATTGTCTTTTTCACATTTTTGATTTAGTTGTGTTCTTTTACAATTGTGTAATATTAAAGATTAAGTAATTATTACTGTTCTATTTTGTGGTCCTTAAATTATTATGAGGCGTAGTGTTACATCGGCGTTCTTTGGCTATTGAAAGCTTAATACATAATAAGTAAATGCCAGTAGGTCTCTACAAAGGGCATGACACGCTGTGCTAAAATGCGCATTAACAGTATATATATAGTCCCTTGTTTTCATCATTTTTCATAAGATGCCCTTCGTACATGGTGTTTTTTTGTCGTTGTAGCTTTTTCATTTAGGTAATCGAGGCACGATATTCTCGTGCATAGTTTAATTAAATTCCTTCGATTGACACGATATTTGCTCTCGACTTGCACGGACAGACCGTGATGCACATGACCCTCGTTTTATTCAGATCGCTCACCATTACAAAGGGGTGACCAAAAGAAACAGGAATCTTTTTTTTTCTATTGACGTCATTGAATTTCTTAAGTATGTCAGGCAGTCAAATACTATGTGTTTCAGTGTTTTAAGAGATTTATAATGAAGTTAAACACGAACATACTTTCTACAAGCACTAATATTAGTTACACATATTTCCAGCACGGTGTATGGGAATAAACGAATTTATCACATAAGTTACGGTGTGGGAGTGGAATAACACCATTCTATATTTTCGATATACCATTAGTTATATACGTATGCAAATAAGCCTAGTATGCGATATAAAAGAAAACGATAATGACTACGATCCAATTGACATATCGCCAGTACTTAGATATCTCCGCCCTTTTGTTGATGTCGGAGTATATTGACAATAGGTTATATTATAACATAGTTGCACGTGCTTTATTATACAGTGACACGAATTGTTGTTTGTCGGAGGTATCATTTTGGTTTGATTGGTTGAAATGGATAAATGATTGACAACTGGCGACATGTTAATTTCCCACTGTTTATGTCGGTTTCGCGTGTTAAAGCGACAGGCAAATTGCAATAAAAGTCAATATGTGTGTTATGTGATAAATAGAATCTAACATTCGTTCTAATTCATTATTGAATTTACTAAACTCTTTAGCAAAAATGATATAATGCCCGGCAACAGCCTCGCATTATATCATTTTGCCAACTCGTTTTGCCAACTTCGTTCAATAATGAATTACTCATGTTAGATCCTCTATTTATCACCATTTTCAGAGCAATGTTCGAGGGATATTGATAGATATATTGCAATAATAGTAAACACAAGATATTTACCTTAGATTGTATTACAATGCAAACTGCTTTACGACGTTCTTCGGTTTGAGGAAAGATTGTCGAAAGATGACCTTATCTCGAATCAACGAAGCATTCTGACAAACATCTTAAGGACTATTTGTCGTCCATCTTTGAAAGAAAAAAAATAAATATCCAAAATGGATGGGGTATTGTCAAGTAACATTTTCAACCAAATACATATTCAAGCATGATCAAGGTAAACCATATAGTACATGACAGTAATTCAACACACTGTCAACCATATAGTACATAACAGTAATTCGACACAATGCCAACCATATAGTACATAACAGTAATCCAACACACTGTCAACCATATAGTACATGACAGTAATTCAACACACTGCCAACCATATAGTACATAACAGTAATTCAACACAATGCCAACCATATAGTTCATAACAGTAATTCAACACAATGCCAACCATATAGTACATAACAGTAATTCAACACAATGCCAACCATATAGTACATGACAGTAATTCAACACAATGCAAACCATATAGTACATGAAAGTAATTCAACACAATGCCAACCATATAGTACATAACAGTAATTCAACACAATAACAGTAGTTCAACACAATGTCAACCATATAGTACATGACAGTAATTCAACACTAACGATATAATATTATAGAAAGTACTTATATGGCAGAAATTGTGCGCTTTATATTCGAAAAGGTAGGTACAGTTTTCTCAAAGTTGTTTTATTTTTTTATGAAATAAATTGCTCCATGGAAGAGTCCATTTGTCCAGCGAGTGCATTTAAAATGGTAGACATATGTCATGTCACTGAATAAATGAGAAATGGCTTAACACAACATGATAAACTAGTTCCTATGACACATTTAAGTTATGGAAATCAACCTTTCCGTAAACTCAAAACAACCGTATGGAGTACATTCCTAACATCATAAAACACCAGCACTTAATATGTATTAATATGATGGGATTAGGACAGTTTCATTACAAATAGCTTACACGTTTGGAAAGTAGAAGTTGACATAAAAGTTGAACAGGAAATGTAACACTCAAGAACCACAGTCAACCAAAACAATGCGTATGCGTTATATTTCAATCCATTATGTTGATTGCGGATTCCAAGTTCATATACAAACTTAAACCAAGGTTAAAACTTTAACCAAGTTTTTCTAAGTATTAAAGGGGCCATTATTTTGTTAAAATAAAAGCAAACGTTATATAACCTGACTCTGTGGTGTTGTCTTATGATGCAGAATGCATGTGTGGAGTTTCAATCAATTACCTAAAGTAGTTTTGAGATGCAAGTTTCCATAATAACTTTAACCAAGCCTAGATGTATACAAAATTAAACCAAGCTTACATACAATGTATAAACTTTAACTAAGTTTTTGAAGTATAAAAGGGGCAATAGTTCTGTTTAAAAAATGCAAGAGTTGCCGAACATGGCTCTGTGGTGTTGTCTTCTGATGCAGAATGCATATGTGAAGTTTCAATCCATTATGTAAACTAGTTTGTGAGATGCAAGCTTACATGCAAAATTTAACCAAGATTACAAACTTAAAGGAAATGTAGTGACACAGTCAAACACGCTCTATTATTGAGACAAATTTGGGAAAAGGTGAGTGAATTATCAAAATCGGATGATAAACAAAAAAGATATGACAATTTAAAGTTTGTCCTAAAAGGAAAATGGGAGCCGCAATTTTGAGAACTATTACGTCATAGTTCCATATTACCATATATGGAATATTGACAAATATCATTTAAATTGAAAACAATCACTGCAACTGAATGCGAAAAGGTTTACTGGTCATATGAAGTATTATTTCTAATAAATATTAAATATTTTTCATACATGTTTTCCCCATAAATCATTAAATGTTAATAATTATAAATATTCCATATATCATCATTTAAAACCGTGATGTCATAGCTCTCAAATGGCCGCTTCCATATCCGTTTCAATAGAAACTTAAAATGATCATATCTTCTTTGTTTATTATCCGATTTTGATAATTATTTCACCCTTATTCAAGTTTTTCAGGACTCTCAATAATAAAGATGGTATGACTGTGTCGCTACATTCCCTTTAAACCAAGCTTACATACAATGTACACACTTTAACCAAGTTTTCGAAGTATAAAAGGGGCCGTACTTTTGTTAAAATAAAATCAAGAGTTATAGAAACTGGACTTGAGGTGTTTTTCTAACGAGTCAAATGCATGTGTAAAGTTTCAATTCAGTATGTAAGTAATTTTCGAGTTTCAAGGCTGCACCCCTTGTCGCTGATTTGTTTTTATATTGCTATGAAATAGATTTCATGTTGAGTATTTCACCAGATACCCAGGCAGATGTTACTGAAGCCTTTAATGACACCTCCCGGTATCTGGATGACATATTGAACACTGACAATCCTTTATTTTCTACCCTAGGCTAATAATGTATACCCTAAATAACTATAAAAGTAATTTAAGAACTCTTCTGCGACAAGGACTATCAAAACTTGACTTCTATCGTGACGTGATTTACAAACTTCGTAAGATCCTTGGTCATGATCCCTTTCATACTATCTTTGTTAAACTTGTTAAAAGGTTTATCAAAAGAGGTTATGACCCTATCATTTTGCAACGCACTGCATGCTTGGTGGTGGATTGGTGGTGGACTCATGTACAGTTCGCCACGTCTTTCCTCTTTAATTGTGCGATGACCGGACAGGCTGTGGATCCTATGATGACGTCTATCTAAAGCCCAAAATGGACGGTGACGTTTGATGTTGTCTGCAATCTTGTCTTATCGTGCCCTCAATGGTATGTTCTCTTGTTGCTATGGCTTCTGCAAGTTATTGAGTACTTTCTTTGTGGCTTTCTAGGCTATTGGTTCTTTGTATTTATATATACACGAGCATCTTTGTGTTTTACTTATATTGCCTTTTAATGCAGCCTTTTTGGTTAGAGAATAGTTCGTGGCGGGGATTTCTTTATTTACACTGTCCCGTTTATTTTTGATGACACTAGGGTAAGTGTGAGGTTTGGTGCACACTAGAACCTGGTTTAAAAATGCAGCAGCCTTTTTTGCCACTGACCGTTCCAAGGCGTTAGCCCTATTGTCAACCCTTTTGTGTTTGTGATGTCTTATTTGGTCTTTAATTAATCTTTAAAGTTGTTCTTTGTTTCTGTGTATGTTTGTGGTTGACTGTCGACCTTGAATGCTACTTTTCCTGTTCGATTTTTATATTTAATTATACAAACTTTAACTCGGATGCAGACACCACTGACAACGATCGGGAATACGGGAATGCCGCATTATGAATTAAACCGATTCAACACTAAACTTTCTTGTTATACATTTGTTCCATGAAACTATTTGAAATTATTCCATTCCAATACTTGCGGTTTCATTCAGTTTCACTTACACGTTCATTATGCTCCGTAAAAAGTCTCGGACGTAAAGATCCCGGAACTATTACCGCATGCTACACTTCAGTAGACTGATCTATGAAAACGTCATTTCAGCAAATAAAACGGTAACCTTTTAGCGTTGCAAAATATGTTTATACCTCACAGATTTTTAGACGAGTTCACTCTCATTCACAGTCATTCACAAACATATTCACAGTCTATTAACCATAGACAAATACAAAACCCAGAGAAGGATCAGCTGAAAATATAAAGGAACTATTCATTGCTGCCTTACCATGTGCAGTTTTGAAAACCATATAAGATTCGCTGCCGGAACCGAATACGTAAGAGGCAAGGTTCATGACATCACACATGTAAACGGATTACAATAATATAGGGAACGATATAGTAGTCAAAAGCTTGCAATTTACAAACAAAGGAGCTGATAGTATTTACTAATATCCTAAGATTTCCCAACTGTTAAATTTGATCACAAACGGTTTACAGCATTTGGTCATTATACGTTTCCATGACAACCGTAGATTGTGTATTTAATTACTGTTTGATATATAAGTTAAACTGCTTTAAAAAAGAAATATACTAAATACGATTACAAGGGTACTATCGAAACCACAACATCCGAATTCAATGGCACCGTAGGTCCGGATTGTACCACAAACAAAAACAAAAGAGCCAACTTAATTAGTCTAGACCGGTTTTTTCTTTGAATAGCATTGCATCTGAAGTACACTATATAATTTATTTGTACCTTTTCATTCTAACACGACCTGCGCAGTCTTACGTATACACAAAGAAGAGAGACAACTGTATGTTATTCTATGACAAAATACAGATGTTCCATTAATTTACGGCGTATATTTCATCCGTTGGAAGCGCCACGTTACATGACGTCACTTGGTAAATTATATACGTCACGAAGACAAACTCAACAGTAATTTTAAAGAAATGTTAATTACAACAAACTTGTCATGCTCACAAACCATGCACACACCCCAATATAAACTCATCATATGCATCAGTACACATAACATTAATAAGCGTCTTGAACCAGCTGAGAACGTAAGCTATATGACGTAAGCTACTAGTTGGAACCGCGCAGAACTTTGCATACGTGGACGCCCGATGGAACAGCCTGTAAACATAGCAGCCTGATTACCTTGACCTCCGAGATATAGTTGCCCCACAATAGTGTAAACAATGGGGTTATTGTTGTGTTAGAATCGAAATAATAAATACGTACCTGTATTTTATCGGTGAATTAAATACAGTTAGGAGTTTGGATGCGTAGTAATTAAATCACGAGTGCGTTAGTTCTTAATTAATATAACTATTATATTACTATATGTTTTTTAAGTGGACGGTCCTCATCACCTGAAGCGAATATGCAATATGTTTTGGGAAGTTTGGCCATAAAACACAACTCTGTCTATCCATCAGCAATTTCATAAAATAATATTCTAGTCTAGATTTGAAACAGTTTAATGACAATTGATCAAAATATATTTGAAATGGATTGACCCTCTAAGATTTTGGTAGGTCGCCTATGATCGCCAAGTTGGCTAAAACTATGTCAAATTTGTGGAAATTTGAGATGTCCAGCAATCGTGCAAATATTTATATAGTCCTTGCATTCTCAGTACTTTAAGTACTTTGATTTATTATAAGGCCAGTAATTATGTAGGGGAAATAACCCTGCAAGTGATGTGGCAAATATCGCCGCCAAATGTCGCACCGTTTCACTTTGCACATAATGAAATCAGTTTCTGACTAAAAGATTGCGTTTGCATTGCACCGACTTTGTTTTCGCCCGATCATTTTACTTACCACCTTTGCGTTAAACTGATTCATATTGCATCATGCTGATTTACTTTGTTCTGTATCACTTCACATTTTTCGATAAATCGTTTGAGTTTTCATCGTACCGATTGTATTTTATTGTATTGCATTTTTTTTTTGTCAAATGGTTTGTCATTGCACTGAATGATTTCTATTTGCGTCGTATGGTTTGAATTTTTCCACCGTATCATTTCACTTCGAACCGTATCAATTCGCTTTGTAACGAATGAACAGAGTTTACCCGTCGCATCGAATCAATATGTACGTCATCAAATGACTTCATTTGAATTAAATGGCCTGTCTTTGAATGGTTGGTAAATATCCATATTTTGACGGTTATGGCTTCCCATAGTTTTACATGTCAAAGGATGCAATTCTTATTCACGTGTGTCAGATCAATGTGTGTGGTGTTTTACGTCATTTTAGCGGGTAGAACCAGAGCTGTATACCTCCTGCCATTCGTAAGAATTGACACTTCCTCACTTGACAAGTCCGTAGTCGAGCTCCCAGTGGGATTCGGTGAGAGGCGAGAACGTTTTAGACGCAGCGTCTAACCCTATTCTCGACCAGTTTTGTGTTTGTGACGTCATATGCCTTTATTCCTTATTAACATTGGCATTCATGTTTGTCGTTTTGCGTGTTTTTGGGTTTACTCTGTTCTGCGAAAGCTGCATTTCCTGTTCGACTTTTATACTTATTTTTAATATCCACGGATCCCCTTATATCAGATCAAGAAATGTGCTTTTGAATTTATTACACTATTCAATTCAGGGGCGTAGCCAGACCTATTGACGGCATAGGCCCGATGGCAAACTTATGCTAGGGGGTTCCGGGGGCATGCTCCTCCATTTATTTCATGATAGCATGCATTAGGTGCGTGCTGACGTATATTTTAGACTCATAGAAAGGTGAAGATAAGTTCACAATGTATTTGCAAATGATATTTTCTGGGGAAAAAATATGTTTTAGATATATATTTGTATATCTAATATCTAGGCACCATACCCACTATCCCCTCCCACCCCACCCCTACCACCCAACACATACACACCCCTAAATTTTTATAGCATTTTGTTTTACTTTTTAGTTTTCGATTTCTGAAAATTAGGCGTAGGCCCGGGCCTACAGTGCCTACGCAGTGCTACGCCCCTGTATCATCGAAAATGTCACATTTACTAAATGCAAGATGTGTATCATTAACTATACCTAGATGTGTATATTAGTGCAATATTTATAAAAAAACAACAATATCATTAAAAATAAGCGATACGGACAAAAAAACTGCGCATAAAAAGCGTCGAAATAGCTACGGATTCTGAAGTTAATGACTCAGTATATTGTCAATTTAGCCTACACTCTGCTTTACATTCCCCTTTATCGACTGCTTCAAAACGAATATCGTCCAATTCGTCATTTGTATGCGCTCTAACTAGTTTCCTTAGGCAATAAAGATTAGTTTACGTTGATATTTTGTTGTAATAGCTTCGGCCATGGCTATAACATCGCTATAAATAACGAGTTGTTTTGCAAACTGAAATAATATACTGATAGCGTGATAAGTGCATTAAATCAGGAATCCACAGGACAATCTGGAACGTTAGTATGACGATCATAAAGCAACTGGTTATGGCCTGCCTGTGGTGATGTATGTATGTCGTATATAATCATAGTTCTGGCTCATATTTGGCTTGGGGGAGGGTGCAACATATATGTGTAAGAATTGACTAAAACAACAAAGAAATATGTAAAAAACAAAACAAAAAAAAATCTAGTGTGGTTGGGGGGTGGGGGTGTAGGTGGGGTGGGTGGGTGGGGGGGGGGGCGGGGGCGCAACATATATGTGTAAGAATTGACAAAAGCAACACAGAAATATGTAAAAAAAAAGTTTCAAGTGGGTGTGGGGTGTGGGGGAGAGCGGGGGGAGAGGCGGGAGTGGTTTGGGGGCGGGCGGGAGGAGGGGGCAACATATATGTGTACGAATTGACTAAAACAACAAAGAAATATGTAAAAAAAAAAAGGAAAAGTTCCAAGTGTTGGGCATTGTGCGGGGGGGGGGGGGGGGGGGGGGGGGTTGCAACATATGTGTAAGAATTGACAAAAGCAACACAGAAATATGAAGAAAAAAACATTCAAGGGGGGGGGGCGCGTGGTGGGTGGGGTGATGGGGTGAGAGATGGGGGGGCGGGGAGCGGGGCGGGCCGGGAGCGTTGCAACATATATGTGTGATGGGGTGAGAGGCATGGTGTTTTGGGGGAGCGGGGGTGGGGTAGAGGGGGTGGGGGGAGCCCATTACCCAATATGGGTGAAGTAATAAGATCCATAATGCTATAACAAATCCCAAACCAAAATTATAGATACATGTATATACATACATGCTTACATGCAAACCTAGATCTGCATTTATTGCACATTTTATGGGCCATCACAATTTGGGTTCCATGGGAGCCCAGAATTTGCAGAAGACAAAATTACTTATCCAACCCTTTACAACATACTATAAGGAAACCACTTCCAAAATTTAGTTCAGCTAGGACACAAAATGTAAGAGATATAGACCTGTAAACACAGCTTACACGCAAAATTTGATGTGAAACAGACATATTTTAAGGGCTATCAGAATTTGGGTTCCATGGGAGCCCAGGGGTTACAGGAACCAAAATTACTTAAGCAGCCCTTACGATAATGGTATAAGGAAGCTAATGGCTAAATTTATTTGTGCTAGGGTAAGAATTGTAAGAGATATAGACTTGTAAACGCAGCTTACACGCAAAATTTGATGTGAAATTGGGCACATTTTATGGGCTATCATAATTTGCGTTCCATGGGAGCCCATGGGTTACAGGAACCAAAATTGCTTATGCAGCCCTTAAGATAATGCTACAAGGAAGCCCATGAACAAATTTGGTTGTGGTAGGATAAGAAATGTAAGAGATATAGACTTGTAAACACAGCTTACACGCAAACCTTGATGTGGGACGCCGACGCCGACGCTGACGCCAACGCCGACGCCGACGCCGGGTGATTACATAAGCTCTCTTATTCTTCGAATAGTCGAGCTTAAAAGTGAGGAACTTGACACTGTGGGACAAATCGGAACATATATAACACAAAACACGCAAAACGACAAACATGAATGGCAATGTTAATAAGGAATAAAGGCATATGACGTCACAAACAAAGAAGGTCGACAATACGGCTACCGCCTTGAAACGGTCAGTGTCAAAAAAGGCCGCTGCAGGTTTAAACAAGGTTCTTTTGTGCACCAAACCTCACACTTACCCTACTTCATCCCAATAAAACGGACAGTGTAAATAAAGCAATCCCCGCCATGAACTAACCAACAAGGTATCATTGATAGGCAATATAAGTAAAACAAAAAGATGCTCGTGTATATATAAATACAAAAAACAATAGCATAGAAAACCACAAAGAGGGTACTCAATTACTTGGTAGAAGCCAGAGCAACAGGAGAATAAACCATTGAGGACACGACAAGACAAGATTGCAGAGAAACATCAAACGTCACCGTCTTTTTGGGCTTTATGTAGACTTCTGAGGCCTGTCCGGTCATCGCACAATTAAAGAGGAAAGCATAGTGGCGAACTGTAATTGGGTCCACCACCAAGCATGCAGTGCGTTGCAAAATGATAGTGTCAAAACCTCTTTTGATAAACCTTTTAAAGTGTTTACCAAAGATAGTATGAAAGTGATCATGACGAAGTTTGTAAATCACGCCACCATAGAACACGGTGACAAAGGTGACCGTATCCTTTTGGCGCTTGATGCGTTGATGTTATCCTGGCCGAATCAATGGAATCATACCCATGGATTCACCCGATAAAACGACAAAAAGGAAAAATTACAAGCTTAAAGCTACACAGTCCCTATTTAACTGGTGATAACTCATGAATATGAATGAGTCACGTGTGAAGTAGTTTCAAATCCACGAACACTCCAGGAGTCGGTATATAATGCGTAAAATTTCACATTTTTATTTAGCCTCCATACAGGTAACATTGATAAATATACGGCTTCAGGATATATGTGATAAAAAATAGTTGCCCGGAGCGGGATTTGAACCACAGCCTTGCATTTTTAAGTTTGGAAGGATGTATGCTGAACAATAGACCGGGGCTATTGACTGGTTGTAGCATTTTAACACTAAATAGACTTTACGTAATAACTAGCACGCACACAGAAACTCATCAAGCGCTAAGTAACATGTTGAGATATGGTTATTTTGAGGCGAAGTATTAGTTTCATATTGATAACATCAGGGACTGTAGATAAACAGGTCCTGATAACATACAGTATTACACCAGGCAATGTTAGTTTACGCGTGCGAGTAGATGGACTATACATTTATTGATCCATCTTGAGTTGCGTTCAAATATGTTAAATTATTTTGCTTCATAATAAATGGTAGTTAGTATACTATTTTCTCAAGTAGAATTATAGTTCAGTGGATAAGAGCATTTGACTTGAAATCAGAAGGTCGTGTGTTCGAGCCCCGAAAGGGTACGATGTGCACTGGTCGATGAATATACAGTAAATGATTTTCTGCGCTATATTTGCTGGCATAATTACCCGATTTCGACATCAGCTGGTGAACAAGAAGTTACAAATAAGTACACGCTTACAAAGAAGAAATTGATTGATATAGAGGCTGTGTAGCTTAAAGTAATCAAAGCACTGAAAGTGCTATGGACGGACGGAAAGTGCCGAAAACAACGGGTTTGCGCACTAAGGTGGTGAACATTTGTGCAAAATATTATTGAACTGACAACGGCAATTCTATATCCCTCCGCCTAATCGGCGGGGGATAAAAAGTGAAGTTATATGTATAAATGCTTAATTTTTATAAGTGACAAAGGGGAATAATTGTCACAGAAAGTTGGCCACAACACATGTATACATGAGAGCTCGGTTCCTTTCGAAAACCAGTCAGATTCAGTCATGCATGACAGAGTTGGTGGCGATATGGCTAAACCAAAACAATATAAGAGATGTCTGTGGTACATACTTATATAATCTACAAGATTTCATTTAAATATCATAATAAACAATTTGATGTACATGTAATTATTTAAATTATTATTATTATTATTTTTTTTTAATTACATCAAAATCAATATTTTGCAGACAAAGTATCCATAGATTTTCAAATGTTTGCCAAGGATATTCTTTATTATTGGTATAAACATTGCTGATTAGTCATGTAAACAATATGGCCGTTGGCCCTACGTGTTTGTGTATTATTTGCGCTGCATGTTTGTTTTTTACAACGCAGGTGAAGGTATTATCCCTGCGTTCATGTATATAAATTAGTGATGGAGCAATCGGCTAAATGACATTACCACATTTGGATGATAACTTTGCTT
Source organism: Cyrtodaria siliqua (assembly GCA_037043455.1). Lineage (NCBI taxonomy): Eukaryota > Metazoa > Mollusca > Bivalvia > Adapedonta > Hiatellidae > Cyrtodaria > Cyrtodaria siliqua. The sequence goes on from JAWPHD010002730.1 coordinate 67,825, forward strand.
TTGAATGCAGATTTGTTTTGGCGGGAATCTAAGACGCGAAGGCGTAACCAATATGTACATTTGAGTAATGCTGCGAAGCAGTATACGGGATGTTGCGAATGTATATCGGGATGTAGGGTACGGTACGGCTTTTAACTCCAACCTCACGCAGACGCTTGTTTACGTTATAAGACATTTGTGCATTAATTTGTACAGGATCAAATCCCTTCAAAAACTGCGTATAACTTAAACTTAAGTTTACCAACGCTTACATATTTATCAATATTTTGTCAATATACGGATATTTTGCCCATTTACAGCTTTGTAAATGGTACTACTTTTATCGTGCTGTAAAATCGTTGGTTTCTAGTAGAAATTCGTTGTGCGTCAGATTTCCCACTACTTAGGACGGATGCCTGACGGCACCGTCCAAAATAACGATACCGTTAACGGAACCTATACATCTTAGTTATGTATATATGCAATAAATATGCGACAAGTTTGAAGCCTTTTAGAAATACAGAAAACAAAAAAGGCTGCGTCTTCTTTCAAGGAGATGAAAATCAAATTTAAATAACAGTTTTGATGTGAAATCACTTCAGTTGGCAAAAAGCGTTGCATCTAATTTCGAGTTTGTTATTCCCTAGCTACATTAGACATGCCTTGAATGACAACCAGTATGCTAAATTAATTTGTATTTTCATGGAAACAAATGAGAAGGTCAATCGTGTAACGCATCCCGTATTAATGTTCACAATTGCATTATAAGACCGGCAGCGTATACTGAGGTAAGAAGAGAGCGCATCCTTCATGTACATTAAGTCAAATATAAGTGGAGAGAGAGAGAGAGAGAGAGAGAGAGAGAGAGAGAGTATACATTACACAATATTGTTTTTTATTGTGGTATTTTCTCGGGAAACTCGGGCCGATATAAAATTATTGTTAGAATCTCATACAAATTAAAGTGAAATTTGGGACAGGGTGTAAAATTTCATTTATTTTTTATTTTTATCAGTTTTAATCCAAAATTGCTGTCATTTGTGGTCGAAATGCAACTCGGGGAGGGAGGTGATGAGAATCTAGCATTTTTTTTATTGTGGCCTTTTTAATTTTTTTGTTTTCATTGATATTTCATCTGTGTATCTGCATTGAATATAAATTGTTTTATATGTAAATGATTGCGTTTAAATTAAAATGTTAATATCCAAATAATGGAAGATAAAATGAAACAAAACACACACACACACAAAATATTCGGGCGGTGGTGATGATGGGGTGGTGGGATGGCTGATGGGTGGGGGCGAAACATATAGATCCATTGATAAAACAAAACAACACATAGATAGGTGAAAAAAAAAGTGAAAGCACATTCGGGTGGTGGTGATGATGGGGTGTTGGGATGGTTGGGGACTGAGGGCGAAACATATTAATACATTAATAAAACAAAACAACACAGAGATATGTAAAAAACAAAATTTAAAAAAAACAAACAGATTCAGGTGATGGTGATGATGGGATGTTGGGATGGTTGGGGGCTGGGTGCGAAACATATTGATAAGTTTATAAAACAAAACAACACAGAGATATGTAAAAAAAAAAAAAAAAGAAGAAAAAAAAGCAAAAACACATTCGGGTGGTGGTGATGATGGGGTGGTGGGATGGTTGGGGCTGGGGGCGAAACATGTTGATCAATTAATAAAATAAAACAACACGGAGATATGTAAATATGTAAAACAAGAGCACGGCCTGCGGGTGACGCTCGTATGTTCGTGGACCGTAACCAAAATTCTAAGTTCAATAAAGGGCATAACTGTTGCAAAATGCATAAAAGAGTTATAAAACTTGATTTGCTGTGTGATGTTAGGATGTAGAGCAACTATGCAAAGCTTCAAAGCTGTAGCTGTAATATTTACTGAAAAAGTGGACCTTAACGCAAAACTTAACCAAAATTCTAAGTTCAAAAAGGGATATAACTTTTGCAAAATGCATAGCAGAGTTATGAAACTTGATTTGCTGTGTGATGTTATGATGTAGAACAACTAGGCAAAGATTCAAAGCTGTAGCTGTAAGAATTACTGAAAAAAAGTGGACCTTAACGCAAAACTTAACCAAGATTCACGCAGACGACAACGACGCAGACGCAGCAGACGCCGATCAAGTCATGACAATAACTCATCTCGTTTTTTCAAAAACAAAAATGAAAAAAAGAAGGAAAAACACATTCGGGTGGTGGTGATGATGAGGTGGTCGGATGGTTGCGGGCTGGGGGCGAAACATATTGATAAATTCATAAAACAAAACAACACAGAGATATGTAAAAAGCAAAAAAAAAGCAAAAGTAAAAACACATTCGGGTGGTGGTGATGATGGGGTGGAGGAATGGTTGGTGGCTGGGGGCGAAATATATTGATAAATTAATAAAACCAAACAACACAGGGATATGTAAAAAAGAAAAAAACACACAAAAAAACACGCAAAAACACATTAGGGTGGCGGTTATAATGGCGTTGAGGAATGGTTGGTGTTGGGGCGAAATATATTGATCAATTGATAAAACAAAACAACACAGAGATATGTAACAAAACAAACATAAAAACAATCGGGTGGTGATGATGGGGTGGGGGATGGGTGTGGGACGGGGGTGGGAGGGAGGGAGGACGTATCATTGATATAGGTGTAGATTTGATGAAACAAAGCAACAGACATATGTAAAAAAAGAACAAAAAACATTCGGGTGGTGGTGATGATTGGATGGGTGTATGGTTGGGGGGAGGGGGGTGCGGGGGAAATGGGGGGGGGGGTGCGGGATAGACGATGGCGCAACATAGCTATAGATGTAGAATTGATAAACCAAAACAACAAATAAAACAATCGGGTTTCAGGTGAGTGGTGGGGTGGAGTGGGTCTGAGGTAAAGACCGGATGGAAAATGGGGGTGGGGGTGTTGACTAAAACAATACACAAAAAAAAAAACCCACTAAAAAAAAGAGTTTCGAGTTGGGAGGTATTAGCAACATAGTATATGTGTAAAAATAGTATATGTGTAAAAATTGACCAAAACACCACAGAAATATGTAAAAATATAAATAAATAAAAAAATTAGTTTCCGGTTCACAGTATGGGTGAAGTATGAATAAGATGAATAATGCTGTAAGATGCAAACCAACAATTGGGTGACGTAAGAAAAATATTTTAAGAGATGTAGACACAGTATGTACTACAGCTTACACGCAAACCTTGATCTGCCTTTATTGCACATTTTATTGGTCATCACAATTTGGGTTCCATGGGAGCCCAGAATTTGTAGAAGACAAAGTTACTTACGCAACCCTTTACAACATATTATAAGGAAACATATTCCCAGATTTAGCTGAGCTAGGGCAAAACAAGACCTGTAAACACAGCTTACACGCAAAAGTTGATGCGAAATGAGACACATTTTAAGGGATAATCATAATTTGGGTTCCATGGGAGCCACTGGGTTACAGAAAACAAAATTACGTAAGCAGTCCTTATGATAATGCTATAAGGAAGCTCATGGCCAAATTTGGTTGTGCTAGGATAGGAAATGTAAGATATATATATTTGTAAACACAGCTTAAACGCAAAATTTGATGTGATATGGGACACATTTTAAGGGCATTTTAATCATAATTTGGGTTCCATGGGAGCCCATGGGTTACAGCAACCAAACTTGGTTGTGCTAGGTTAAGACATATAAGAGACAGACTTGTTAACACCGAAGCCGACACCGTGGTGACTACCTAAGCTCTCTTATTTTTCGAATAGTCGAGCTAAAAATGGCAAAAACGTTGTTTTGGGTGTTTCTTTGGCAGGCTTTAGGGGTGCGCGTGCCGGTTCCGTCCCAACTCCCACCCCCTGGTTAAATTCATAAAAAACAAATGCAATTTATTTATTTATAACGAAAGATTATAGAAAATTGTCATTAAAATTTTGTTCGTGAATACTGAACGAACTTTGCTTTATGTACACATGCCTCTGGTCAGCGATCATTCTTCCTGCACATTAGAGCACCCAAAACAAAGTCTTAACTGACCAAAACTATATAATTTTTATCAGGTAATTTGGAAATTCGATTGCTGGAATAATCACTTTGTCATAAGCGGCGGAGGAAATGGCTCGATTAGTAAAGGTATGTGTGCTCAGCATGATCAAAATTCTTTCAGAATTCACGAAGAAATTCAAGAAATTCAAGAAGAAATAAATTCAAGAAGAAATGATAAAATGATCGCATGTAGACATAAACCGGGATCTTCTGAGCACGTTAAAAGGGCAGGAACCCGTATATTCCGTTGTGTCCTTTCCACTGTTTTGGGCGTCTCTAAAAAAACTACACGCATACTATGTTTATGAGCCGCAAAACAACATTCAAACATATTAAATACTTGACCATGATATACGACCTGACCATTGTGCAATTAAAAAAAAAATCAACTTGTCTAAATATAGTCTGCAATTCCTCAATTCTGACTTTATGTGTTTACAACTATATCAACCGTATCGAGTAAACTGAGGTATGAACAATATGGTTTATTGTGTGTGTGTGTGTGTGTGTGTGTGTGTGCGCGTCTGTGTGTTGAGGGGTGGGGGAGGGGGTGGGGGAGGCGGGGTATAGGCGGGGTAAGCAAGTAAGCAATTATTTTAAATGTTCAGTTGTCCGGACCACCCACCAACCCATCCTACCAACACCCTCCCCACCCTTATCTGAAAAGCTCCTACGCCAACACTGTTTCTATAGTATCATGACAGATAACAGCTCAGTACTGGTAGCCATTTAAAGCTGAAGATGGGACATAGAATCATTTAGGGGCCTAAACATTTATATAAAGCTGATGATAAAAATAAAAGATCGAGTTCAGTGGAGTTTAATGTTGCTTATATTCACCAGAAGATAAATACAAAGCTGCTAGTCTGCATAAAAGAGTTAAATTATTTACGACAAAAAACATATTCCGACCCGAAGTTTTGTACATGTATATACAGAAGCGTGTAGAAAAAAATGCGTAACAAGGATGTAGTGTCCATATTGTAAAGGATGCGATACTCTAAAAAATACCAATAAATTGATTTTCATTCATGTAGCTGACTCTTAACTTGTTCTAACAGCAAGTATTATGTGATGAATATATACAAGGCGTGGACTTTCTTAAAACGTATTTATGTCAATCTTCTGATGGAAAACATACGGACTTTCTCTCCCCTTCGTCAAAATTTCCTGGCATTTGCGATACTTGTTTAACGAGCATCCCGTTATTTATCATTCATTAGGTAAATGTAAATCAGCACATTAACAATAACATATCTGTGGGTTCCGTGAGACAACTTAAGCTGGAAAAAGAATATAAATAGACTAGCAAAATCGAATAAAAGCAAAGGCCTACCTCACGAATTTTGTCGAAAAAACATCTAGGATACGGTGTTAATTCGGCAATGATAAAATCAACACATCAAGCACCGCAAGGATACGGTCACACTTGTCACCGTATAGAAGTCAGGTTATGATAGTCCTTGTCGCAGAAGTGTTCTTAAATTACTTTTATATTTGGAAAGAAGATCAGAGTTACGATAATAACATTTGCAAAGTTTTTACGAAGTTTATGGTAACGGTGGACCTGATGGAGTTGCTTTTTAGTTATACAAAGATTACGAATATTAAAGTCCACAACTCGAGTACAAGTTCTAGAAAAATCAAACACGTTGAGATACATAGACCCCATAAGTTGTTGCTCGGGGAACATCCCCATCTAAATGGGGACAATTAGCAATATCAAAATTAAAATCATCTCTCTTGTCATATATTTTGCTAATTACTTCACCATTATTGGTAAAAAGGTTCAAATCGAGAAAAGAGGCGTTAGTATCAGAAATATTACTTTGTTAAGTTGAATTTCTTTAGGATATATATTATTAACCATAGTAGAAAAGAAAGGGTTGTCAATGTTCAATACCGAGAGTTGTCATTAAAAGGCTTCAATAACATCTGCCTGGGTATCTGGTGAAAGACTCAACATGAAAATGATCTCTTTCATAGCAATATAAAAACAAATATACGACAAGGGGTGCATAGTCCGTACCCATAGGGATACCAACAATTTGTCTATAAACGGTAGTTACATACCTGATGAAAAATGTATATAATACAAAAATAATTGATTCACAAACTTCATGTCAAGTCGAATAGTGTAATTGTCCAAACTGCTGTTAGTAAAAAAATGCTTTAATATTGTTACAGGCCAACATTGTAGTATTTTCCCTAGCAATTTTTTTTTGAATGAGAGCAATAAGCTTGTCTTTGATAAGGTTGTGTGGTAAAGTTGTATATTAAGTAGAAAAATCATATGCACTTATAGATGAAGCTTGACGCTTATTGCAAATTTTACGTCACATACATTTTTAATAGACTAAAATAAATTAATCCCCGAGTTTTCATAAGCTTTAGCACACTATTGTTTTAGTGATCTTTAAGGGCAATAAGACAAGATGTTAAAAGTTTGGAGATATTTGTAGTGGTGCAAGAACTAGAATTGGAAATACAACGGGCTTTATATGGTTGTTTGTGTAATTTAGGAATCCAGTACATCGTTGGAAGTCTGTTTGCTTTTCATCTATTCTAGCCTTGAACATCTTGCACAGAGTGATATGCGTCGAAACAACATTATCTTCAGTAGACTGCACTGGAGTATATTAATTAGTACTCCCGAGTTCCTGAGATAAAACACTGACGTACTGGAGGCGTCAAACAATAATTTTATTATTAGCTGCTTTATCAGCTGGAACTAAAACTAACTTATTATGAAATTCCTGGATTTCCTATTTTAAATTACGAAATGAAAACCTAGGTCTAGTGGGAAGTAGGGAGGGGTTAGTCGTATATAAGTTAATACGGGTATCTATGATGTTAAATCTAGTCATTTTGCAAGTAGAACGGGAGTTAGGTTCAGCATGTTCTCTACGACACAATTTAATACTAAAATCCTCAATGGATTGGGCGATCTGATCACGACATGCATTAAAATCAATCATGGAAGATAATCTATAATTCGGACCTTTAAAAAACAAATGCCGAATATGTTTATCTATAATATCAAAATTACCAGTAATGACTTGACCGGCCGGACCATAGCAAAATGTAAATGTTCTTCACCCGGATTTGTTAGGAGTGTTATTTACTATATCAAGGTCAGACACCATTTTGTTGTAGTTGAAACTCATATTTCTAATTGTTTTTTTGTACTTATAACAAATTATAGGATTTTCGGAATTTTTTGAAAAATTTAGGAATAGAATCAACAACACGATTATCTCGCAATATACTTGGTATATCAATAAAAATCAATGCCCTTATTAAGATAAAGAGTGTTTAGAAAATACTAAGAAGAAAATACTATGAAGAAGTCATAGCTAACACTAACATACACTACTCAACTTTTATAATCGGTCACCCAGGTTTTTTGAAAATAACTCGAATACTAAAAACTGGAAATCACCGAAACACATACCAATATTTTATTAAGTTTATGAACAAGGTTTTAGTCCAATCAAGGCAGAATTAAGTTTTATCAATCGCTAGCGATATTTGTTAAACGACGCCAGTTAAAATTTCAAATGAAAACATGATTTAATAAAAAAATTTTAATTCTTGGAAAAGTGACCGATTATAAAAGTTGTGTAGTGTATACGTTGTATGATAGAACAGAGAGATGGCGAACGTTATGACTTTGTAACTTTTTCTTTTTAATTTTATATTTAAAAAGAAACAGTGGATGCTATAATTTTTCACTATCAGACGAATATATAGTTAAAATTAACTGGCTCTATCCAGATTTCTAGAGTTCAAATCCCGTGTAGGGCAACTTTTCCCCAATGATTAAGGCAATGTAGTTTTTGATGTTGCAACATCGATCGACAAAATATAAAGGACGAACTGTTATACGTTTCTCTCGTTATGTAATAGATAGAGTCTGGTCTCAGCGAGTTGGCTTATTTAAACACCGAGATGGGCGTAGCCCATCGAAGTGTTTAAATAATCAACGAGCTGAGACAGACTCTATCTTTTTTGTAGCATGGACTGTGACGTCATAGTGACCGTACTCTAAATTCCAATATCCGGTAGTTGTAGTACGGTGTAGCCACGCCCCTTTAGTTACCCTAAATTAAACGATTTAATGCTCTGCATTCATCAAAGGAAATGTCACCGACCATGCTACAAATACGTGTTGTAGCATGGTCGGTGACATTTTCTTTGATGAATGCAGAGCATTAAATCGTTTAATTTAGGGTAACTAAAGGGGCGTGGCTTTACCGTACTACAACTACCGGATATTGGAATTTAGAGTACGGTCAATATGACGTCACAGTGTTACTAAGTACACCATGCTACAAAAAAGATAGAGTCTGTCCCAGCTCGTTGGTTATTTAAACACCTCGATGGGCTACGCCCATCTCGGTGTTTAAATAAGCCAACTCGCTGAGACCATACTCTATATATTACTTAACAGTCATGTTACGGAAGTACGAACCTAAAATTAAAACCTGCTCGAAACACGCCTAATATTTCCTTTTAAGTGTGGATACTCCTTAAAGCTACACAGTCACTATTTTAACTGATAATAACTCATGAATATGACTGAGTCACGTGTGAAGTAGTTTCAAATCGACGAACCCCACCCCAAAAGTCGGTATATAAGGCAGCAATCGATGCGTAAAATTTCACATCTTAATTTAGCCTCCGTACAGATAACATCGATAAATATACGGCTTCAGAATACGGAATATATATATAGTTCCCTGAAACGGGATTTGGGACTTTTTAAGTTTCGAAGGATGTACGCTGAACCACTATACCACGGCTATTTATTGGTATGTTGTAGCATTATTAACACTAAATAGGCATTACGTAATAACTAGCGCGCACACACAAACTCATCAAGCGCTAAATAACAAGTCGAGAGCTGGTTGTTTTGAGGCGAAGTATTAGTTTCACATTATTAACTGCTATGTTAATTTACACGTGCGACAAGATGGACTAGTCTATATATTTATTGATTCATCTTGAGTTGCGTTCAAATATGTTGTTATTTTGCCTCATAATAAATGTTAGTTAGTATACTATTTTCTCAAGTAACGTTATAGTTCAGTGGATAGAGCACCTGCCTTGAAATCAGAAAGTCGTGTGTTCGAGCCCCGAAAGAGGCTAACTTTTGTTCTGTAAAAAAGCTGTTGCCTGTGTATAGGTACGATGTATACTGGTCGATGAATATACAGTAAATGACTTCCTGCGCTATATTTGCTGGCTTAACTACTTGATTTCGACATCAGCTGGTGAACAAGAAGTTACAAATAAGTACACGCCTACAAAGAAGAAATCGATTGATAGCTTTAAGTAGCTTAAGGGCATTGCTTTATATATGATACTGACAGTTTGTTTATTATCTGGGTACGCGCACGTCCAATGACTTTATGATAGTGTGGATAAGTCGTTAACATAGAGCCAGGTCAATAAAAAATTTGCCCAAAATGTATCATTTTGCCGGTAATTTCAACTATATAGCCGGTAAGCCGGGAAGCCGGGAAGCCGGTAACGCAGGAGAAAATCCGGCAATCTCCGGCGCAAAGCCTCGGAAATGGCAGGCCTGGCGTATTATCGTAAAATCTCCGTCGATTAAGATAGATAGTGATATTGGTCATACACTTCTTTCTGTTGAACATAATATCTCAATCAGTTTTATATTGACCTAGAGCCAACATGGAAAACAACTTGAATTGCATAAAACAACCGCATGAACTCGTAACAAGCACCTTCCTATTAAACGCCATGTTTTGTCTGTAACCCGAGGGTTAAATTCCCATCGACAGTGTTCAGAGCTAAATTCTTAATCATTCTGTTGTTGTCTATTCATTACCTCAGGTAATAATAATAATAATAATAATAATAATCTTTATTTCCTCCATTTATAGGAGAGCATAAAGAAGACTGAAAACTGAAATCCGCATTAAAATCAGACCCTCTAATAAGCTTCGATACTTTTCGCTATGCAGAGAGTATCGAAGCGTAATAACGATCTGATTTTAATGAGATTGGAACTAATTTGCCTCTAATTCTGTGATACCCTACAGTGGCCAATTGCTTATAAATCGTGTACACAAATTATGCCGCTTACTGCAATTATCCCGAATACGGCTGGAATAACTTGCCTTAACTTCCCCACATATACTGAACAAAAAAAGTTTAGCACGACTTTTTAGGGCTATAGTTTAAACATCAGAACATTGCTATACTTGTTTGACGTTATTAGAAATTCAACAGATTTAATAACAAAAAAATGGGATTTTTTAAGAAGTGTATTATTTTATTTGTTTGTAAGCGATGTATCAGAATTACCTCCCATATATTAAAAACAACTTATTCGTTATACAAATGTATTGCTGTGAACAAATTTAATGTGTGGCATTGACGATAATTGTCCTTTCTGTCATTATTTAAAAAGCGCTAAAATGTGTTCGCAAACGATTTTTATTCTCAAACAAAAACATTCCAAATTTCGTAATTTTAAAATTACCCCCCTTTTCATTGAAATGAGAACGATTTTCGGACCTCTATCAAAGTATGTTACCATCATATTTGCTTTGTTTTTATCACCCACTTTGTCACTGGTAAGGTCTATGCCTCTTTATCATTGACTCCGAACATACACGGCTCTGTATCTCGTCTATGGAAATGACATGCATTTTATGTGCTAAATTTATTTTGCTCAGTATACATGGTATATATCGAACCTATTTCTAAAACAATTATTTTTCCCGATTATACGAAGCGGGTCGAATATAATTGTTGTCATTGCATGAGAACTAACACATTTACTTATGTCTTGTACACATTTGCTATAGTAAATTACTTATTATATTGCAAGGCTAAAAACTTATGCTTATGTTGTATTGTGTAATATCTACAAAAATGTGTCCATGAGATACGGATGCCCCACCTGCAAACCATCTGCAATATTGTGAAAGGATACAAACACACAAGACATATTTACATGTATTTGAAGAAAAAAGTGCCGTAATGTCAGCAATAAAAGGTAGATTTGAGGCTGAACAAATATGCAGATCTTGACCTTGACCTTTGAGGCACTGATATGATTCTTGCACACGACACACCTTCTTATTGTGATGATCATTTGTGTGAAGATTGACGCAGTTACCTTCAGTATTTTTGGACTAATGGCTTTTTGGACTAATGGCTGACATGAAAAAAGACTTAAACCTCCAACTGTGACCTTGACAATTGACGTACTGACATGATTCTTGTACGTGACACACCTTCTCATTGTGATGAACATTTGTGTGAAGTTTGACGCAACTCACTTCAGTAGTTTCCAAATAAAGGCTGTTTTTTTAAATCATTTTTTTGGCTTTTGACCTCCAACCGTGACCTTGACCTTTGAGACACGGTCATGATTCTTGCGCGCGACACACCTTCTCACTGTGATGAACTTTTGAGTGAAGTTTGGCGAAATTCACTTCAGAAGTTTCCGAGAAATGGCTGAGACAATATTTCGGACGGACGGACACACGGACTGTGGTGGCATACACATTATATTAACGAATTATTAGCTAGTAGATAGAGTATACACAGCTCATCCGTAGTCTAGGGGTTAACGACGTTGCATTGGTACTGGAGCTCAACATATACGTGAGAAAGTGTCGATTCGGATGGCGGAAGGTATACAGTTCCGGTTCTACACAGGAATAAGAGGTAGGTCTGCCTCGCCACAAAAATGGACCGTCAGACATAGCTATAAATGTGCTGGAAAATGACGCTAAACACCAAAGAAACAAACATTACATTGCACAGTTGAAACATACCCAGATCTCTAAAAGTATTCCTTTATTTTAGGACATTGTCCCCGAGATGCCTAAAATTAGGCAATTGTTCCCCAGATCCACGTATTAAGGAGGTGGGGGCGGCGCTCAGTAGGAGTCAATATCGTATTTTTTATATCGACACACTATTATTTTTCACGGTGTATAGCACTAACTGCAGATGACGTGACATGGCATTGTACAAGACGTGAGAATCATGGCTCTTATGGTTGTAAGTACCTACCACAGAGCCATGATTCCTTTGCTTACACTGATTTATAGGACACCATACTCACGTTCCCGTCGAGGTTTCCGAAGACATCATGCAACGCCTGCATAACCACCGTATTTTAATATTTTAATAGAACAAACCTCCGTTCTATAATTTCAGATTTTTGGTATTTACATCGCCGCTCTCGTGTGATCTGGTTCCGTATTTGGAAACTTAACCCCACCCATCTCATGAATACAATTGCAACACACGCAAAATCACCATACACATTAACCGAAAATAGTCACGTGTGTGAGTTGGGCGGAGTTAAGTTTCCAAATACAAAACGAGATCACACGAGATACCAAAAACGTCTGCAGTTATAGAGTCAATTACAAAACATGCTCGATTGGCGTTATATTCTTCTCTTTGGTGAGTTGCATGCATGCACTTGTGCTATTTAGGGTTTGTTCTATTGAAACACGTCGGTTATTTATGCAAACATTGGGTGATGTCTTCAGGAACCTCGTCGGAAAAGTGCGTATGAGGATCGTTACGAGGTCCTACCAATCATTCTAAGCCATGGAATCATGGATCTATGGTAGGTACAAGAGCCATGATTCTCACGTTTAGGAACTGTGCTTAATAAAATAATTAATCGTGGTGTGAGTGTCGAGGGGTTAACGACGTTGCGTTGTAAACCTTCTCGACTTTCACCGTTGCGAGTTCTAATCCCACTGCGAAATCAACTTGTAGGTGAAAAACTTTCGATTCTTACGGATGGCGATTGGTACAGTACTGGTTCTACTCAGGAAAGTGGGTGGTCTGCCTCTACCACAAACAAATTGACCGTCATATATGATCTAAGATGTGTTACAAATGACGTAAAACACATTCAAACAAATTGAACGCAGCCTTCCAATTATTCAAAAACATGTATTTATTTATTTACAATTTCTTCATTTAATAGGGTTAGGCTACACCTTACAATGTCATAGTGATTATAAATTATAATTATATAATATTCACGTATTTAAGTCTGCTAAATATTTATATGCGAGTGTATATAATAAATGCATGAAAAAGAGCACTAGTCTAAGTAAGCATACTGCAATTTATTTCAAAGCTGATTGAATTACATTTCAAGCAACGCTTCGTATGCCATGATGTTCCAGTGCCTTCTCAGACTTCATCAACCGTCCTTATAAGCACAGAGTATCAAGTACTTCTCCATCAGTTGTGACATGTGACAAACGAGTACATCCGATAAGTAACGACGCACCCATTTATTAGCTAAGTAACGATTAATCTTCATTATTCCAAATAATACTCAGTTGACCAATTGATCATTTAAGAATGTTCGAGATTTCTCTCTTACAATATCGTATTCTTGCATACTATACTATTGTACTCTGTGTATTGTGTATAATGGTATGGACTTGTACAATTGGTGTACTATTGTACCCCGTATCCTGGATACAACAGTTTGGTAGTGTTTTATTGTACCCTGTATCCTGCATACAGCAGTTCAGTAGTGTTATACTGTACCCTCTATCCTGTATACTGTACCCTCTATCCTGTATACTGTACCTTCTATCCAGTATACAATAGCTCGGTAGTGTTATATTGTACCCTCTATCTTGTATACTGTACCTTCTATCATGTATACAATAGCTCGGTAGTGTTATATTGTACCCTCTATCCTGTATACTGTACCCTCTATCCTGTATACAATAGCTCGGTAGTGTTATATTGTACCCTCTATCCTGTATAGAGTACCCTCTATCCTGTATACAATAGTTCGGTAGTATTATATTGTACCCTCTATCCTGTATGCTGTACCTTCTGTCCTTTATACAATAGCTCGGTAGTGTTATATTGTACCCTCTATCCTGTATACTGTACCTTCTATCCTGTATACAATAGCTCGGTAGTGTTATATTGTACCCTCTATCCTGTATACTGTACCTTCTATCCTGTATACAATAGCTCGGTAGTGTTATATTGTACCGTCTATCCTGTATACTGTACCTTCTATCCTGTATACAATAGCTCGGTAGTGTTATATTGTACCCTCTATCATGTATACTGTAGCCTCTATCCTGTATACAATAGCTCGGTAGTGTTATATTGTACCCTCTATCCTGTATACTGTACCTTCTATCCTGTATACAATAGCTCGGTAGTGTTATATTGTACCCTCTATCCTGTATACTGTACACTCTATCCTGTATACTGTACCTTCTATCCTGTATACAATAGCTCGGTAGTGTTATATTGTACCCTCTATCCTGTATACTGTACCTTCTATCCTGTATACAATAGCTGGGTAGTGTTATATTGTACCCTCTATCCTGTATACTGTACCTTCTATCCTGTATACAATAGCTCGGTAGTGTTATATTGTACCCTCTATCCTGTATACTGTACCTTCTATCCTGTATACAATAGCTCGGTAGTGTTATATTGTACCCTCTATCATGTATACTGTAGCCTCTATTCTGTATACAATAGCTCGGTAGTGTTATATTGTACCCTCTATCCTGTATACTGTACCTTCTATCCTGTATACAATAGCTCGGTAGTGTTATATTGTACCCTCTATCCTGTATACTGTACACTCTATCCTGTATACTGTACCTTCTATCCTGTATACAATAGCTCGGTAGTGTTATATTGTACCCTCTATCCTGTATACTGTACCTTCTATCCTGTATACAATAGCTCGGTAGTGTTATATTGTACCCTCTATCCTGTATACTGTACCTTCTATCCTGTATACAATAGCTCGGTAGTGTTATATTGTACCGTCTATCCTGTATACTGTACCTTCTATCCTGTATACAATAGCTCGGTAGTGTTATATTGTACCCTCTATCATGTATACTGTAGCCTCTATCCTGTATACAATAGCTCGGTAGTGTTATATTGTACCCTCTATCCTGTATACTGTACCTTCTATCCTGTATACAATAGCTCGGTAGTGTTATATTGTACCCTCTATCCTGTATACTGTACACTCTATCCTGTATACTGTACCTTCTATCCTGTATACAATAGCTCGGTAGTGTTATATTGTACCCTCTATCCTGTATACTGTACCTTCTATCCTGTATACAATAGCTCGGTAGTGTTATATTGTACCCTCTATCCTGTATACTGTACCTTCTATCCTGTATACAATAGCTCGGTAGTGTTATATTGTACCCTCTATCCTGTATACTGTACCTTCTATCCTGTATACAATAGCTCGGTAGTGTTATATTGTACCCTGTATCATGTATACTGTAGCCTCTATTCTGTATACAATAGCTCGGTAGTGTTATATTGTACCCTCTATCCTGTATACTGTACCTTTTATCCTGTATACAATAGCTCGGTAGTGTTATATTGTACCCTCTATCCTGTATACTGTACACTCTATCCTGTATACTGTACCTTCTATCCTGTATACAATAGCTCGGTAGTGTTATATTGTACCCTCTATCCTGTATACTGTACCTTCTATCCTGTATACAATAGTTCGGTAGTGTTATATTGTACCCTCTATCCTGTATACTGTACTCTCTATCCTGTATACAATAGCTCGGTAGTGTTATATTGTACCCTCTATCCTGTATACTGTACCTTCTGTCCTGTATACAATGCCTCGGTAGTGTTATATTGTACCCTCTATCCTGTATACTGTACCCTCTATCCTGTATACTGTACCCTCTATCCTGTATACTGTACCCTCTATTCTGTATACAATAGCTCGGTAGTGTTATATTGTACACTCTATCCTGTATACTGTACCTTCTATCCTGTATACAATAGCTCGGTAGTGTTATATTGTACCCTCTATCCTGTATACTGTACCCTCTATCCTGTATACAATAGCTCGGTAGTGTTATATTGTACCCTCTATCCTGTATACTGTACCCTCTATCCTGTATACAATAGCTCTGTAGTGTTATATTGTACCCTCTATCCTGTATACAATAGTTCGGTAGTGTTATATTGTACCCTCTATCCTGTATACAATAGTTCGGTAGTGTTATATTGTACCCGCTATCCTGTATACTGTACCCTCTATCCTGTATATTGTACCCTCTATCCTGTATACAATAGCTCGGTAGTGTTATATTGTACCCTCTATCCTGTATACAATAGCTCGGTAGTGTTATATTGTACCCTCTATCCTGTATACTGTACCTTCTATCATGTATACAATAGTTCGGTAGTGTTATATTGTACCCTCTATCTTGTATACTGTACCCTCTATCCTGTATACTGTACCTTCTATCCTGTATACAATAGCTCGGTAGTGTTATATTGTACCCTCTATCCTGTATACAATAGCTCGGTAGTGTTATATTGTACCCTCTATCCTGTATACTGTACCTTCTATCCTGTATACAATAGTTCGGTAGTGTTATATTGTACTCTCTATCCTGTATACTGTACCTTCTATCCTGTATACAATAGTTCGGTAGTGTTATATTGTACCCTCTATCCTGTATACTGTACCTTCTATCCTGTATACTGTACCTTCTATCCTGTATACAATAGCTCGGTAGTGTTATAGTGTACCCTCTATCCTGTATACAATAGCTCGGTAGTGTTATATTGTACCCTCTATCCTGTATACTGTGTTATGTGATACATATATATATATATACACGCCTTTGTCATTAGGGTGGGAAACGGTGTACATCTGTTGTAAAATGTGTCTGTTGATGGCGGGATATTAGAGTGTGCGAACAATTTAGTACTGCATGCGAACGCTTTACTGCGTTCGCATGTTGTAGCTAGAGCGTTCGCACGCTCTACTACAGCGGTCGCCCGCCACCCGCGCACGCTGTAGCTAGAGCGTTCGCAACGCTATACTACAGCAGTCGCGCGCTCTACTAGAGAGTTCGCACGCTCTACTACAGCGTTCTCACGCTGTAGTGTAGTGCGAACGTTCGCACGCTGTACTACAGAGTTCGCATTCTCTACTATAGCGTGCGAACGCTGTAGTAGAGCGTGCGAACGCTTTAAATTATTTTTTCTGCATGTCACCTGCGGGGCTCCGTAAAATACAGCTGGCTTCTTAAAGCCAATACTATAAACATGGGGCGCCGTTTTACTATTTAATCACTATTTATAGATATCCATAATTGAATGAAAGATATCTATATTTCGAATATAAGATATATATCAATCGATTTATAGATATCTTAAAATAAATTATGGATATCTATAATTCAATTGAAATATAGATATATTATATTCGATTTTAAGATATCAATAATTCAATTTAAGATATTTATAAATCGATTTATAAATATCTATAATTCAATATAAGATATCATTAAATCGCTTCGAATTATAGATATCTATATATCAGCCGTACGTGGAATTAATAGCCGATCCCTTACATTTATCCAGCAGTGAAGCTATAATAATAGTCTAAGAACATACTATAGATATAAATACTATAGATATAAATATCTATAAATAGTGAATAAATATAAATATATATATATAAACCTATTTTGTTTTCGGAATATTACAAAGGCAGTCATCCTGGCCTCCAGCTGTATAAGCTTAACTTGACATAGTTGCGATCCTCAGGAGTATTGACTGTGGTCTTCTTATAACATAAAACATAAAGCATTCAGAATTAGCGTTTGCTTAATATCATTCGGAATCATTCGCAATAATAACATTTATTAAAGCTGATTATTAAGCTTGTTACGGACAGTTTGATTTATTATGCAATTTATTTGAATCCAACCCTGTATCTGTCTCTGTGTTGTCCTTATATTCCATGCGTGCCCTTGAGATGTTTGGCTTGATTTCATTTGAATTCCAACGCCGTATTTCGTATATTGGTATCTTGCTAACATGACGTCACACATATATCAATACAGTCAAAATAACTAAATGGCTATTCACATCCTAACCGTTTATGTTGTATATTGTCTGTGATATATTAAACTACAGTTGTCCATGCATTTTTAAAACTTAAAACGTATATATCATATATGTACTAAAAATCATTTAAAAAACTCTACATCAGTATACCTTTTACAGTGTGCGATTACATACCATTAACCTATCGTTTTCTTTACTGTCAATACAATTTAAAAAATGTGAAAAAATTGATATTCCGTTAGCACAAGGCTAACATAGATCAGTTAACTGGGTCAATACGACATTCCTTGAATCAATAACCGGATCAATACACTTATGCAATCATGTAACTTCAACTTAGCAAAGCTAATAGTTCTTATACTAACGCTTCTTTTCTCGATTTACATCTCTCCATTGAAAATGGTGAAATAATTAGCAAAATCTATAACAAGAGAGATGATTTTAATTTTGATATTGTTAATTATCCCCATTTAGATAGGGATGTTCCCCGAGCAACTTCTTATGGAGTATATGTGTCTCAATTTATTATTCGTTTTTCTAGAGCTTTTACTCGAGGTGAGGACTTTAATATTCGTTAATCTTTTTATAACTAAAAAGTTACTCCATCAGCGCTACCGTTACCATAAACTTCGTATACACTTTGCAAAATGTTATTATAGTAACCCTGATCTTCTTTCCAAATATAAAAGCAATGTAAGATCTCTTCTGCGACAACGCCTATCACAACCTGACTTAAATGGTGCCGTGATTTACAAACTTCGTAAGCTACTTGGTCATGATCACTTTTATACTCTCTTTGTTAAACTTGTTAAAAGGTTTATGACCCTATCATTTTGCAACGCACTGTATGCTTGGTGGTGGATCCATTTACAGTTTGCCACTATGCTGTCCTCTTTAATTGTGCGATGACCGGACAGGCTGTGGATCCTATCATGACGTCTACCTAAAGTCCAAAAGGTGACGTTTGATGTCTGTCTGCAATCTTGTCTTGTCGTGCTCTCAATGGCTTATTTTCTTGTTGCTCTGGCTTCTGCCAAGTCACTGAGTACCTTCTTTGTGGCTTTCTAGGCTATTTCTTTTTGTATTTATATATATACGAGCATCTTTGTGTTTTACTTATATTGCCTATTAATGCTGCCTTGTTGGTTAGAGAATAGTTCCTGGCGGGGATTTCTTTATTTACATTGTCCCGTTTTATTGGGATGACAGTAGAGTATGTGTGAGGTTTGGTGCACTCTAGAACCTGGTTTAAACCCCCAGAGGTATTTCTTTGCCACTGACCGTCCCAAGGCGGTAGCCCTATTGTCAACCCTTTTTATGATTGTGACGTCATATGCCTTTATTCCTTATTAACATTGTCATTCATCTTTGTCCTTTCACGTGTTGTTGAGTTTACTTTGTTCTGTGAAAGCTGCATTTCCTGTTCGACTTTTATACTAATTTTTAAATATGTAATAAGTTAGTCATCCGTTTTCATCATTTATTTCATTTTCAAATTGACTTTCTCTTTTTCTTACGGTAGACATTCCAGATAAGGATAACCACACTTAAACCCCGGTAATATTCGTAGGTTAGTGAGTTTAACCTTTGACATAAATAACACGGCGAGCAGTTGACCATCTTAAAGATAGAACAGAAGATTTGTTTTGCCATATTTATCTTGCAATATATATATATATTTGCAAGATAGTTATATGGTTATTTATGATACCATCATTGTGTTGAATTACTTTTCTCTAGAACTGGTTATTTGACCGAGTTATTGGTTTATGGAAAGTCATCAATTTTCATGTGCAGGTCTATTTCAAGATGGCGATTCTTTCTTTCAATTAGTGCATCATTCATTTCACATTTAGTTTGTTATTATATCAGAATGTATTTCTCTACAATACGTCATTTATGGTTATATGAATTGAGATGTTAGTTCCATTCATGCATTGTCTCATTCGTTTCATTCATGTCTTCATGCAGTATATATTCATACATTGTTATAAAAAAAATAAGATATATTGAGATATACGAGTTCTGTTTTAACTTCAGCCCCACCCACACCCCGATCAAAAAACAAAATAAATAGAAAATAAATGAGGCGGCGACACTTACATACCAGTAGTAGAAAGACAATCCCTAAAATAATTTAATTTGACAGAAACTAAACTTGTAATGGCACCAAGGAAAAAGAGAAATGTGCGCATAGATTTCAATTAAAATATCCTTAATAGCTTTTTCTTTTCGCTCTTAAAATGACACATTGGAATCTTGACGTATTTATAAATAATAAATCAAATTAGGTCTTCACTTTATTAATTTAATATTCTTTTTGACTTTAACTCTGCTTGCATATATTTAAATTAATCGTACTACAATTAGGACTTTTCAGTTTGTCTTCGTTTGTTCCCTTAATATTGAACTATATTATTGATGCAATGTGATCAATTAGTAATATATGCAAAAACAATTTGTTTAGTACTACTCAAATACATATTAATTCCACAAGTTATATAGAAACAAATACTGATAAGGGAGATAATTTGGAAGCAACACACACACAACTAAGACAATAAAGTAGAAGACTCGGTTTTATTGAGCCTGTTAGTTTAGTTTAAACTTATTTATTTTACATCGATTGCAACGAAAGCTCTATGAACTTATTTGAATCACTCTCGATGTCTTCCTGGGTAGAACCAGTACTAAGCAAATGCAGATAAAGTGTCTTGCTCAGGAACACATCATATTGCAAAG
Source organism: Cyrtodaria siliqua (assembly GCA_037043455.1). NCBI lineage: Eukaryota > Metazoa > Mollusca > Bivalvia > Adapedonta > Hiatellidae > Cyrtodaria > Cyrtodaria siliqua. The sequence goes on from JAWPHD010002730.1 coordinate 88,540, forward strand.
GCGGGGATCGAACCCACGAGCCTGTTCATGAGAGGTAATGCAAGAAGCAACACCTCTCATGCCCCTAGCACCGGCTGAAGCGGTGCTTTACTTCAGAAGATCAGTAAAAAATAGAGCTACTGATTCGTGGCACGGGGAGACAGTTTACAACCGCCATACTGCACATAACAAATGCTATGTGGATGTTAATAAATACTGATAAGAGAGAACCTTCGGAAGGAATAAACACAACCAAGATAAAACTAACCGGTTGCCGATAGTTTAAAAACACATAACGATACTGATTTATGTCTTTTTAAAATATTGTACATAGGATCGTAATTTACAACTCGGACGAATTTGTAACTGGTTCGAGCTTAACAACTGGAGTATCAAACTTCGTCGGAGTTGTCAAGGACGATGAGCTTTGAACCGAGCTGAAGGGGCCTGACCCGGCTCAGTGGATAGCACGGTGTACTTGAGACCGAAAGACCGGTGTTCTAGTCTCACCGGTGCCACTGAGTTTCGCCATTGTGATTTTTGGCACGACATTTTCCCTTAGACTTGTTTGTCGGATTGGGACGTTAACCGGGTGTGAATTAGATATATCCTCCGCGCACGCTGAAGAACCATGAAATCTATTCGTTAGTAACAGTAGGGCAAGTTCCCGGATTCCATATATACATTTCTTTCTGTGTCAGCTCTAAATAACCCAAGCTAATGAATTTATAAACCATTAAACAACAATTCAGTTTATTGCAATATTTAACAAGAAACAAAGCGTCAGCACTGTCAAGTAACCCTGCGAACTGTACGCATAACACTGTCAAATGATACTACGAACAATACGCACAACACTGTTAAATGACACAACGAACTATACGCACAACACTGTCAAGTGACACTACGGACTATATAGGTAATTTCTATATTCTGCTGCATTTGAATTGCGACCGTATATAACAAACGTCTGAAACAAAATATGCACCAGACTAAGTAAGCATTTTCCTTCGCGATTTCTTTCAAAATCTGATTGAATTTCCATATCAAGCAACCCTTCGTATGCCATGATTTTCCGGCACTTTCTCAGGCTACACCAAATGTCATTATAAGCACAGAGTAGCAAGTACTTCGACATCAGTTGGACATCTGACAAACGATAACATCCGGTAAGTAACGACCTATCCATTTATTCGTTAAGTAAGAGAAATCTTCATTATTCCAAATAATACGCACTTGAACAGCCAATAACATTTAAGAATGTTTGAGATTTCTCTCTTACAATATCGTGTTCTTGCGTATACTATACTAGTGTACTCTATGTATTGTGTACAATAGTACGGTGGTGTACTATAGGGTGTACTATTGCACCCCGTATTCTGGATGCAACAGTTTGGTGGTGTTCTATTGTACTGTGTATTCTGTATACAACAGTTCGTGGTGTACTTTTGTACTGTGTATTCTGTATACAACAGTTCGATAGTGTTCTATTGTACTGTACATTATGTCTCCAACAGTTCGGTAGTGTACTATTGTACCCCGTATCCTGTATGCAAAAGTTCGGTAGTGGTATATTGTACTCAGTATCCTGTGTACAACAGTTCGGTAGTGTACTATTGTACCCCGTATCCTGTATGCAACATCTCGGTGGTGTTCTATAAAACTCTGTATATTTTATACAGCATTACGGAATGGTACACGTTAGATATAAGTAGAGGAGATAAGCCGAAAACTGTCCAATCTTTCAGAGAAACATATGTCGAGGCGCTTGCGCCGAGACCATGTGTTTCTCGGAAAGATTGGGCAGTTTGAGGATTATCTCTCTGACTTAAAACATGCATTCTGTTGTATTAATAATGGACAGTCACGAAAAGATGAATAAGCCCGTGCACACAGTCCATGCATTTAGTGAGAGTTAAAGTATAAATACGTGTGTGTAAAGTATTTGAAACATAAGCTCCAACATCGTGCTTATCATGAACTTTTTGAAAAGTACAAGTCACATGCGTGCCCTCTTTTTCCATTGAAATAAACGATTTTGGACAGCTGACGTGAACAATATGAATGGATTTAATTTGTTATGCATTTTAAATTCGCCGTGGATTATGTTCGTGGATTAAATAGTACAGCGCTTTAGTAAGCTTACTTCTGTTCGCCTTCCACTGTAAAACATTGAATGTACCAGCTAGCATTTATCACTTTAAATATTTATTGGCTCATCAATATATTGTATTTTAGTTCTATGTTCAGAGTCCCCCAAGAGGTGTAGAAAAGATAGAAATCCGGTAACCGTGATATATTATTCTGTGAAATATATTACTATTGCTATTTTATGTGCTGGTGCTTGTGGAAAAAGAGGTGGACTTGATATCAACAGGATCCAGGTTCAAGTCTTACCGGCGACTCTGAGTTTCGGTGGTATGTTCTTGGGCAAGATATATATATATTCACTAGTAAGAGTTTATTGCACCTCGCACAAAATCCTAGGAATTTCATTGGATTATAGCGGTCACATGGTAACCCTATATTATTCTATAGTGGGTCAGTAGATTTCATAGAGGGTCACTAAAACAATATGGACTACAATTCCGATTCAAAGTTTAAATCATTTGCAAATAGTTCTTTAAGGCGTTAGTAACAAACATAATAAGTAAATTTAATAATGTTGTAAAACTGTACCGGTCGTGACGTCAACGTCAAGCCGTCGAATTGCGCGAAAAATGGGTTTAATATCGGCGTTTGCCTTAAAAAGGGTGCTCGATGCAATAAATCAATTTTTGGGTTTGTTACTGAGCCCCTAGTTCTGAGTTCAGTCAGATGTATAGAGGTACTCGGCTATCGCCTCGCCCCCTATAAATCTTACTGCCCCCACACATTTCTGTAGGGGGTCAGTAACAAACCCAATAACTAATAATGGCAGGTTCACAGATTCATATGTACCCTCCCCACTCTATCTCTGGGGCGGATCTAAATAAACAATAATGTGTTGATGAGTCATTACAATATTTCAATTCAATTCTTTTATTTGCCCCTGCGTGGTAAATATTGGACAGTTACAGGTAAGATTTTTTGTGTGTAGTACAATATGCTATCTACTGTACAGAAACAACAAAGGGATGACGTCACAGCAATGTTTTAATATTATATACGTTCGTATTGTTTCGTATTTTTGATGAAAACAATTATACATTGTGTATTTCTTTAATACGCCCTCTATGCACTGAATACCCACGCAAGTTCTTCTGATATTATAGTCTATTAGAAAAACACATCTGGCTTCTTAAAGCCAATACTATAAGCAATATTTCGGAATATTACGCAGGCTGTCATCCTGGCCTCCAGCTTTATAACCTTAACTTGACATATTTGCGATCCCCATAAATATTGACTGTGGTCTTGTAACATAAAGTATTCAGAATCAGCGTCTGCTTAACATCCCTTCACAATCATTCGCAATAATAACATTTATTTGCCTCTGATTATTTCCGCTTGTTAGGAAACACGCAATTCATTTGAATCCAAATCTCTCTGCGTCGTTTTTCTATTCAGAGCATGCCGCTGAGAGATATGACTTGTTTTCAATCGAATTTCTTTCAACGCCGTCTTTAGTATATTGTTATCTTATCACTAATCCGTATACTCCAGTTCAATCTACTGAGGATGCTGTTGTTGTCATACATATCACTCGGTGCACTACTTTCAAGGCTAAGGTATACGAAAAGCAGAACAAACTGCTAACTATGTACTGGATTCCTAAATTACATAAAAATCCGTTAAAGGCCCGCATTATTTCGAATTTTAGTGCCTGCACCACCACTTCTTGTATTACTGCCGTTAAAGATCAAATTGAACAATATTGAGCTAAAACTTATGAAAACTCTGGGATTTTTTTTTTTTGGTCTATCAAAAATTCAGGAGACGTTCTTGATAAAATTTGCAATAAGCTCCAAGTTTCATCTATAAGCACTGATGACTTCTCCACACTATATAAAACCTTACAATATCACCTTATCAAAGACAAGCTTATTGCTCTTATTCAAAAACATTCTCTTGGGAAAATACTAAATTTTTGGCCTGTAATTATATAAAAGCGTTTTTTTATTAACGGCAATTTAGACATTACACTATGTGGACTTGTCAAGAAGTTTGTGAAGCACTCTCTTCCTATTAGATAATATTTCTTTATTTACACTGTCCCGTTTTATTGGGATGACAGTAGGGTAAGTGTGAGGTTTAGTGCACCCTAGAACCTGGTTTAAACACACAGCGGTTTTTTTACCCCACTGACGGTTCCAAGGAGGTAGCCCTATTGCCAACCCTTTTTTGTGTTTGTGACGTCATATGCCTTAATTCCTTATTAACATCGGCATTCATGTGTGTCGTTTTGCGTGTTTTTGGGTTTACTGTGTTCTGTGAAAGCTGCATTTCCTGTTCGACTTTTATACTTTTTTTTTGCATATCCAGTAGGGTAAGAGTGAGGTTTGATGCTCCCTAGAACCTGGTTAAAAAAAGTCTTATTCGGCCTTTTATTCATCTTTAAATTTGTTCTTTGTTTCTGTGTTTGTTTGTGGTTGACTGTCGTCCTTGAATGCTACTTTTCCTGTTTAATTTTTAAATCTATATTTTCTATCATGACGTTACATATATTCAAGGTGAACACGTGTTAAAAGAGAAACTCTCCTTATAATATTCGTACGGCGCAAACTCGGTCAAAACAAACCGGAAGACGTTAGATACTATTTTTATATATAAGCTAACGAAAACAACTCTGTTTTTCCAATTTTCGGTCCCATAGCCTTCTTCAGGAGATCGATGCGACTTTACTCTTTTCATCGCCGAACTACAAAAAATTCTCATCCGGAATCCAAAATCTAAGCGTAAGTGTTTGCTTTTAAAAATAGACAATGTCACAATGATATTTCTGAAATCTAGATCAAAGAGTAAGAGTTTGCTTAGTAAAATAGACAATGTCACAACGATATTTCCGTAATCAAGAACAAAGTGTAAGGATTTGCTTAGTAAAATAGACAATGTCACAACTTCCGGAATCAAGAACAAAGTGTAAGGATTTGCTTAGTAAAATAGACAATGTCACAACGATATTTCCGGAATCAAGAACAAAGTGTAAGGATTTGCTTAATAAAATAGACAATGTCACAACGATCTTTCTGGAATCTAGGACAAAGAGTAAGGATTTGCTTTGTAAAATAGACAATGTCACAACGATATTTCCGGAATCTAGAAGAAAAATTAAGGGGTTACTTAGTAAAATAAACAACGTCACGATGATATTTCTGGAATCTAAAACAGAGAGTTAGTATTTGCTTTGTAAAAAGACAATTTCACAACGATATTTCCGGAATCTAGATGAAAGAGTAAGGATTTGCTTCGTAAACGATCGTATTTCCGGAATCTAGAACAAAGAGTAAAGGGTTGCTTTGTAAAACAGACAATGTCACAATGCATGTTATAAAGTAAGATTTCAAATAAGGGTAACTATTTAATAGTCCGATAGCAGTTTCAGAAAAGAGGCATAGAAACTGAAAAACGTAGCCTACCAATTCAATTAGTTGGATGCCTTTGACATTTTCTGAGACCTGTTGTAGTAATGAAGTGTGGTAGCACTAAATAGTTATTCAAAAGATGGAGTCCAAGATGGCCGCTAAAATGTGATATACAGTCATAATAATTGTTTTGTTGCATAAATTCAGTACTAATAAAGGTATTATTATATACATTTACAGGTACGTGTATCTTAGATAGACAATTTATCTGACAGAAAGTTTAGTAAAGTATGGCAAAGTTCAAGGTCACAGTCAAGGGTCAAAGGTCAAATCTGAGATTTTTTAGAGTCTCCTTGTCTTCTTAGTTTATTTTAGAACATACGAACAGAGATCTGTCGAAGGTTTGATACTTGATCATGTTAGAGTAACATACGAGGAATATTTCAAACCCTGTTGTAATCAGTAATTGTGGTAGCACTAAACAGTTATTCAAGATGGCGTCCAAGATGGCAGCCAAAATGGAATATAGTCATAATATAATTGCTTTGTTGCATAACATGTGCACCTATAAAGATATTATTACATACATTCACAGGTTTGTGCATGGTATGTATACAATGTTTTCTCACCAACATTTTATAATAAATGGTAACGGTCAAGGTCACAGTCAAGGGTCAAATGTCAAATGTTAGCATTTTTAGTGTCTTTATTTTCTCTTGGTATATATTAAACATGCAAACAGAGAACTGTAGAAGGTCTGACAGTTTATCATGTTAGACTAACATCCCAGCAATATGTCTAGCACTGTTGCCGTCATACAAAGCTTTCAAATGTAAATGTGTAAATATTTTGATGCAGATGTCTCAGAGGTTGAATCAGATTAAGATATTTAAGTACATAGATATAAATGTTGAACAGAAATGCTGCATTCAAGTAACTGTATGTGATATATATTGCTATGATTATAAACTAGAAGTACAGTTATTTTGGTCAGCAGTAATAGAAGAGAAATGTTTTATTAATGATGTATAGTATTACCTTTAGGTGTCTCTGTCCTAAAGTAACACTTATTTCACTATTAGCTCTACTTACAGATATGTATGATATGTTTGTAATTGTTATTTCCAACATCCAACTGAACGTATACACACACACAATAAAACAGCAATGTAATAGAAATATCGGATTTTAAGTGAGATTTAAGATACATTTCAAACATGTAGGATTTAGTTTATAACTTTGCTATGAGTTTAAGGTGGTACCTGAGTAGTCCTTACAATTCCTATTTAACTTTGACGAGGGCACAGATTTGACCTTTGACCCTTGACTGTAACCGTGAACTTTGCCATATATTATTACATGTTGAATTGGATGAGTTATCTAAGATATACATACTTATACATTTTCAAAATGATATCTTTATTGGTACAAATGTTATGCAACAAAGCAATTATAATGGCTGTGTATTACATTTTGGTGGCCATCTTGGGCGCCATCTTTAATAACTTTATCATTTGTCTGGCATTGTCGCTCTACATGCTGATTCATGACGTCAGTTAATCAACTCGTGAGTAGACTCTTTGGACATCTACAGCGGTTTTAAATCACTGTCTTCTATGTTCCAAACATCCGTTTTGAGATAGAAAATTGTGTACTGCCTGTGATCAACTTTCCAGACTAGTGACTGAAAATTAGCCCTTTTTATCCATGGGGAAAACAGCCAGTATGTAATTTTTACAATATTCCCAACGCCCTTTGAGACATATAAAGCGCAAACAACTTTTCACAGGCGATTTCACATTCCGAATATAATACCTTATCTTCTCCTAGTGCAATCAAATACTGCTGATAGGTTTCGGACATATCTAACAGATTTAGATATTTTACCTTGCCATTTCCAGATAATGCATTACTATCACCGTTGTTATTGCTTGGGAACGGGAAGTATAGAGCATAGCGACTGTATATCCCTCCTATATTGGTCCCAGTTTGTATTTTTTTCTGTTCGGAACCATAGTTAATTAAAAGTTAGAGAGTTATCTGTGTATACATTTAGTACGGCAACATCGTTATCTCATGCATTTATAACCACTCTTAACAGAATTTTCAGAGCAAGCTGAACATTAAATAGCATGCGTTTATCTACCTCTTTGTAGTGAGACCTGAGTTCCTCCAGTGTTGTATTTGCGATTGACAAATCATTTGCGTGCTATCCTTGAAATTCGAAAGCGTGAATGAGAACTTTACCACGATGCAATGTTTCTTGTTTAACGTTGCACCATCCTTCACATAGCCTTGTTGTTAAGTTGGCATGTTTGACAGAATTACTGATGTACTTGTCTCACTGCTTTGAAAAATGGGTGCTAACTCATTTAGATAGAGTTGATATAGTGCTTCGAAATTTGGACAGTTATAGCAAATAAATACTGGAAAATATTTACCATGTCCCTTAAACAAGACAGTTTCGATATATCTGATATACTTTTCGACAGGTATGATAGAGTTGAGTCGATTTAAGCTGCAAGAGGACAACATATTCGTCAAATGCATCGGAAGAAATAATAACTCACACCTATACCGCAGTGGCACAAGTACAATAGTAACTATACCAGTAAAGTCAACTTAAAGTAACGATTTGTGTCAAACCTTTTGTGTTTGTGATGTCGTTTGCATTTTTTTTTATTACTTTTGCCTCCTCGTTTGTCTGTTTGCGTGTTTGTTTGTGTGTTTTGTGGTTGACTGTCGTCATTGAATGATGCTTTCCCTGTGCGATAACACCATTTGTAAGTGAAAGACGGTGCCATGATGCATCCGATATATTGCAAAAGGTGAAGTTGTCATTCTTGTTTGTGAATTAAGGGATGACATGAGCACTGTATGCATTTGTCAAGCACAAATACAACCGAAGACGCATGATTATAATGATTAACATGGCGCCCAGGATATTATTAGAGTTGTTATACATTCACCTTAAACCGATGTTGCTGCACTAATAGGTGAATACTCATTTAACTCTCTAACTTGTGATGAACTATGATTCCGAACAGGAAGAAAGACAAACTGCAACATATACCAATACACACTGACCTAGAAAAATCTATGATCGGCATAGGTAGTTCAATGGATAATAGGCCTTTAGCTCTAGAGCTGCAGACATCAGCTCCTCCTGGGTTCGCTTCCTGGCGGAGGCATTCTTTTTATTCTTCATCTCATCTCCCTCTGAGATTGCTGTCCCAATATAACCTCATACAATATCTTGACGTAAAACTTCATTTCATTTGATGCACGTTCAGGTGTTCATGCAATAACAGTTAACAGGTTGCGATAGTACTAGTGTACTATCTGGAAAAGGCAAGACATGTATGCGTTAAATATGTTAAAGAACTGTAAGTCTGAAAAAGTAGTACTTCATTGCACTAGAAGATGAGGTATTATATTTGGAAAATACAACATCCATTGACAAGTTTGTTTGCGCTTTATATGTCTCTAAAATGTTAGGGATCCTGCAGTCGATATAAGATACTGGCAGTTTTATCAAAGGAATCACCTACACGAAACAGCCTGAAACATCATATCAAAAGGGCCAATGTTAAGTCATTAGTATGGCAACGTGCATTGCAGACAATGCAAATCGTCGTCGTCAAATGTCTCTTTAACTCAGTACTTCACTTCAGCTTTTTCTTCATATTACCGAACTGGGTTGTATTTGTCATCACATTATAAAGGTACATATAGTGTACATATAGCATAAAGAGTCGTGCTTATATATGTATAGATTAAACAGCAGACACGCCTGTAATACTATTCCATGTATTTGACCCCTGATTTTGTTTCCAAATTGAGACTAGGACATGAACATGTATTATGGAATACATGTTATGATGTATACACATATTCGTCAAGCTCTATATAATATATGTTTATATGGTATATTACTGACTGTATATCGCATTTTAGTGGCCATCTAGGACGCCATATTGAATAACTGTTTATGGCTACCTCAGTATTCCTGGGATGTTACTTTAACATGATAAACTGTCAAAACTTCTACAGATCTCTGTTTGTGGACTTTAAAATAAACCACGAAAATACAGACACCAACAAATATCAAATTTGACCTTTGACCCTTGACTGTGACCTTGAACTTTGCCATATATTACCAAATACTGCGTGAGATAAAGTGTCTACCTAAGATACACATACGTGTAAATGTATATAATAATATCTTTAATGGTACAACTGTTATGCAACAAAACAATTATCATGACTGTATCCCACTTTGGCGGCCATATTGGACACCATATTGAATATCGGTTTAGTGCTACCGCAATTCATGACTACAACAGGGCTAGAAATATTCTTGGGATGTTACTCTAACATGATCAAGTGGTAAACTTTCTACATATCTCTGTTTGTATGTTTTAAAATAAACCAAGTAGACACGAAGACACGTAAAGAGCTCAAATTTGACCTTTGACCATTGACTGTGACCTTGAACTTTGCCCATCATTACTAAATTTTGATTCAGATAAATTGCCTATCTAAGATACACAGAAGAATATCTTTATTGGTACGAATGTTATTATAACTCCATATCACATTTTGGCGGCCATTTTGGACGCCATCTTGAATAACTTTATAGTGCTACCACACTTTATAACTACAACAGGGCAAGAAATATTCCTGGGGTGTTACTCTATCAGGATCAAGTGTTAAACCGTCTATGGATGAGGTAGGCTACGTTGACATTTTTGCAATGCAACATAAGATGAATGAACGTGTCGTATGATGCTTGGGATTAAATGTTTTAATGTACGCAAAGACAGTGATTCGGTCCTCATTTGCATCTGCGGGAACCTACTAGTGTATTACGAGAAATAAGTAATGGTTTTATTACACTCCCAGAAGCCATGTTATATGATAAATATACATAATTTAAATTATGACATGCACTACTTCTCCACTACATATTCGTCATTATGTCGATCTACGTAGTAACTGCTGTAAATACGCAACTTGAAAATTTTCATGAGAAGTGATCATGTGTTTATTAAAATAATTAACTGAAAGCAATTTTAAGTTTGTATCTCGAACCATCCACAACTAGGTAGGTATCCAAGTCGAACAGGACCTGCAGCTTTCACAGAACACAGTCAACCAAAAGCACGTATTAAATACACAGCTATAAGGAACACACACGCGTTAAAATAGGGCTACCTCCTTGGAATGGTCAGTGGCAAAAAGGCAGCTTGGGGTTTTAAACCAGGTTCTAGGGTGCGCCAAACCTCACGTTTACCCTATTGTCATGCCAGTAAAACTATACAGTGTAAATTAAGGAATCCCCTTTATCGTCTATATCCTATATCCTCTAACAAACTAGGCAGCATTAATAGGCAATATGAGTACAACACAAACGAGTATGTACGAAATATTGCGGCCTCGGTTTGATTGATTGTTCATGAACGGTAGTGAAATATGCTTGCTACCGTTCACGCCACTAGCCTCGGGTTGAGCAGAACTCAATATTGATAAAATCAATAGTACAGAATTTTAACCATCCCGAAGATGACATGCATATGGTGGTGGACATGCTACTTTTAATGTCATAATTCCATGTCCAGCGGCGTATTGTCCCAGTATCTAACAAAGGTCTATGCCCCGAAGAAAGATGGTCATATATATACACGTTAAATACAAACAATATTGCATTCTCGGAATGATTGTTCATTAACGGCAGTGACACGCACTTGGCGGTGACCATGCAGCCTTCAATGCGGTATTTTCACACCATTCCATGGCGACATATTGGAGACATACATCAAACGTTACCATCCTCTCCGAACTTAGGGATATGTCATCACATAGCCCACATTCCGTCCGGACATTCAAGAATCAAAAATGAAAGCATAGGGGCGAACTGTAAATCGGTCATCCACTTAACATGCGGTTTAAAAAAGAATATAAAGATTATATGAAAGTGATCATGACCAATTATATATGTCACCATAGAAGTCAGGTTGAACTTCTGTATTAAAAGCAGATAAGAGTTACGATAATAACATTTTGCAAAGTTGTTCGAAGTATATGGTAGCAGTAGCGCTGATGGAGTAACGTTTTAGTTGTACAAATATTACGAATGTTAAAGTCCTCAACTCGATTACAAGCTCTAGAAAAACGAATAAGTTAAAAAAACATATACCCCGTAAGATGTCGCTTTGTGAAAATCCCCGTCTAAGGTACTGATAATTAACGATATCGAAATCTATCTTGTCATAGGTTTTGCTTATTATTTCTCCATTTTTAATTGGGAGATGCGAATCAAAAAAAGAAGTGTCAGTATCAGAACTATTAGCTTTGTTAAGTTGAAATTCTTTAGAATATATATAAGTTACCATTATTAGAAAAGAAAAGGTTGTCAATGTTTAATACATTATCCAGTTTCATTTTCTTATACATTTGATAGTTCTGCACATAATGCGCGCATAATTGTCTACATCGAATGCTTAGGTGCAAAAATATGAACAACGTTAAAATGTGAGACTTATCGTAAGATGTTTATTAAAACGAGGCCCTGCTGATGCACTATGCCTTATAATTAAATGAGAAATGCAGATTTGCCATGAGTTACCAGGTTATCTCCTAATTCTAAATCAGCGAGCTATCGAGTGTGATTTGACTTGATAGTAGCTTGTTTTGTAATCGATGAAAAATAAGGTTTTGCGAATTTATTTAACAATGACCATGTACGTGTGACTGTGGAATAGCGAAATTGATAATAAAGCAGCGGTATATCTAAATCCATGCAAATAAATGTGTAGAAAGTCGTAAACGTCGTTGTTGTAAATTTCTAAGTGACAGCTTAATATTACATACTAGTTCAAGGTGATTTTATTATCGACAGTAGCACCACGAGGGTTATAAAACAGAGTTCAATTTATTCCATTAAAAACTTTATCGTATTCTGTATTTGCAACTGTTTCCAGAAAAAAGAGATTTAAACACATATTTTGAAGTACGAGGCGGGATGGGGTTTAGCTATCTACAAAGATAGTAAAGGAATAACTACCATTATCAGCCAATAGTATAGTCAGAACATGTAAACGTAATAAAGTGTTGCACCATATATTACCTCTCATGAACAGACACGATAAAACCAAGTCTGCTACTTGTCTCTCTTGTTCGTGTTTGTTGCTTCCAAGTGATCTCGTTTTCAATTTTTATGGACATTCGCATTAGCGTTCGTTGAGTGCTGTATGGTTGCTGCAAAAGGTCTCCCGACTACAAATCAATAGTGTTATTACTTACTGGTCCCTTTGAATGATTATCAATCCCAATATTTGTGACTTTATGTAGAGGACCGATTAAGCCGGCGCTAGAGGGCGTGACAGGTGTTGCATCTTAAATTACCTCTCACGAACAGACTAAATAAAAAACCGAGTCTGCCACTTTTCTCTATTTATTGCGTTTATTGCTTCCAACATGTCCAATGGATCTGCTTTTCAGTTTTATTATTATTTAAATTAAATTATTCTAGGCTTAATAATTCAACAACCTGGACCAGCTACTGAACTAGTTATAACTGTGTTCTGAGAATGCTTCATTTCTCTTTCGACTTATATTATTTATTCCTATTTTACTATGAGTCAATTGAAAGTTTAAACATATATAGATCATTGTCTGTATAGTGCACATTATTATATATCATAAAATATAAGCGTTTTTCATTGGTCTAGAAGCAGTCATGTGTGATTAAATAGTTTAATAGTTAATCATGTGACCATGCAATAAATTTAGCGTGCACTAGTATGTAATGCCATAGGAGTCAATGTACTTGAACTATTTATCCTCGGGAGTGACTACTGACCGTTGAAGGGTACTATTGCACTCGGCGTGCGCGTGCCGCCTCGTGCAATAGTACCCTTCCCGGGCTAGTAGTCACTTCCTCTAACGAATTAAATAGTTGTATACTAATGAGAACAACATATCACTACATACGTCGGGACAAATTACTTACGTCATAGACAGGATGCAGTAAGGATCAATGCGGCGTTGTTCTTTTCCTTGTGTATACATACAACAATGTTTGTTTCTAAAAATTGCATTACTTTTATAAATTGTTTTTTATGTAATAAAAAAGCAATATTGTTTATTTGACAACTATTAGCATAATTATGTTAGCGATGAAAACAATGTATTTTATGGTAACTATTATATACAAACATGCGTCTTTAATTCGTGCTTTGATAATGTGAAGATGTGTTTGTCAGTAAAAATGAGTTTGTTCTAGTTCCCTTTTTAAAATATACATTTATAATTTATAATACATCAGTCGAACTATAGGTATGAACTCTTTCGCCATATATATCATGGAAAAAGTGGGCGAGTATTTAGCTATGAGGAATGTACGAAAACTAAACATAGTTTTTAAAACGTCTCATCATTTCAAAGAAAATACAAACCGACTAAGACATCATCATTAATCATGACTTTTGGAACTACGTGTTACCTCTAATAATTGCACATCATTATAGCTATAAAATAGTTTACCAGTATTTCTTAAGTTCCTAAAATATCCTTTTGTTTAGTAAAGAAAATTTACCTATTTACTAAGCAAACCTTTGATTCCGAAAATATCATTACGACACTTTTTAAGTCACTAAGTATCCCTTAATGGTCAGTGGCATACAGTCCGCTGGGGTTTAAATATAGGATCTTACATGAGTACTCATCCATTATTGAATTTATTAAACGAGTTGGCAAAATGATATAATGCGAGGCTCTATGTTAGATTATATTTATCACATAACTCACATGTCGAATTTTATTGCATTTTGCCTGTCACTTTAACATGCGAAACTGACATAAACCATGGAAATTGGATCAAAGTCATTATCGATTCTTTTGACAGCGCATAGTAGGCTTATTTGAATAATTATACAACTAGTGGTATATCGAAAATATAGAATGGTGTTATTCCACTCCATAAGTTATGTGATAAAACAGGTTATAGGGTGCACCATACCTCATTCTTACCCTACTGTCATCAATCTACATTTTCAGACTACAATGGAACTTTATTCTGAAATCCCTTGGAAGACAAAATTACATAATTCACTCCTATCATTAACACGTCTTTAAATGAACATGAACTTTAAAAGCATGTTAATTATCGTCCAGATTCATTTCGGTGTCTGGATAATCAATATCGTAAGACTGCAATGAAATCGAATGGAATTAAATACCGATAAGGGAAATCCTTTGGAGGCAACAAACACAACCAAGAGAATAAGGTAGCAGACCGGTCACACGCTCCTAGCACCGGCTTAAGTGGTATTCTACTTCAAAGCCACACATAATGGGCTCGTTGATTCCAAAGGACCAGCAAAAATAACACTACTGACTCGTAGCACGGGGAGACATTCTACAGGCGCGACACTGCACTAAATAAAAAACTAAATTACATAATGCACACTCCTATTCGTAAGACGTCTTTAATAACATTAACTTCATTATCATCAAATTTTAGAATGCTATTTATCATCCAGATTCATTTCCGCAATTTCGATGACAAGTGTCAATCTTGCACGGAATTGGAGAACATTTGCCAAATTGATTTGTGCTTTAGATTTTTAAAGATGTTCTTTTGTTTAGATTTCAGTTTTGTTTGTTTTCCTTTCCCAAATGTTTTGGGAACATGTTTAAAGTCAATTATTCTTTTTGGCTGCGATACGCAAATACTATTATTAATAACTTCTGAATTTTTTACGTACAAGGGCGCTTTGAAACAAGAACCGATATTTCGACCACCAATAATGTGTTGTAACAAAATGCTTCACGTAATATTAATACACAGAAAAGGGAGTCCGCCGAAAGCTACAAACACAAGCAAAAGAGAACAGAGCTGACTCGTTTTTTCTTTTAGTCTGTTCATTAGAGATAATATAAGGTGCCACGCCTCTCACGCCCACTAGCTTAATTTTTGAATTGAATTGAATTGGATTTTATAGTCGCACCAACAGCTAAGGTCATATGGCGACTTTCCAGCTTCCACTGGTGGAGGAAGACCCCAGGTGCCCCTCCGGGCAATTTTCGTGTACGGGCGGGCACCTGGATAGAACCACCGACGTTCCGCAAGCCAGCTGGAAAGCTTCCTCACATAAAGATTCCTAGGCCCCTGAGGGATCGAACCTACAGCGGTGAGGGGCAAGTGATTGCAAGTCAGAGACTCTAACCACTCGGCTACAGACACGCACCCCCCCCCCCCCACCCCCCCCCCCCCCCCACTAGCTTAAAACTGGCGTTCTTCTTCAAAGTCAGCTATATAGGACCCGATAATCTCAAAGGACTAGTAAGATTCATAACACTGTGGGACGTTATACACTGCACTAAACGAACTCTAGTGTGAATGCTCAATAAATAAATACGACAAATACACTGGAAGCAACAAATAAGAGAGACATGTGGCAGAATCGATTTTATTGAGTCTGTTCTTGATAGGTAATGTAAGAAGTAACACCTCTCAGACGCCTAGCACCGACTTGAAACCAGTATTCTACTTCTACATCACATGTATTGGGCTCGATAATTCAACGTCCCCGCCACAAAAAAACAACAACAACAAACCCAGCAAGCATAACAATACAAATTCGTATCACACAGTTCTAAGCAATTTTATAATGTGTAGCGTTTGATTTACCTTGGAACAGTCAGTGAAAAAAGGTCACTGGGTTTAAACGCAGGTTCAAGGGTGCACCAAACCGTGCACATACAATATCGTCACCCAAATAGGGACAGGGACAGTGTAAACAAAGAAATCCCTGTCATGCTATGTATTTTAAGAAACCACACGATCGTTAATAATAACACCCAACAAAGGTCTCAAAAAAAAAATAACAAGAAATGTAAGTGACAAATGTCCGCGAAATGGCATTTGACCTCTAAGTGTAACTTTGACGTTGGAGCCACGGATCTGGATTTTGAGTGCGACACGTCGTCCGGTTGTGGTGAGCACTTGTGCCAAGTTATTTGAAAATCTTTCCATGAATGTCAAAGTTATTAACCGGACACGAAAGCACTTAATTTTGACCTTTGTCCTCTGTGTGTGACATTGACCTAGGAGTCACGGACCTGGATTTTGTGCGCGACACGTCGTCTTCTTGTGAGCAATTGTGAAAATACATCCATTATTGTCAGAGTTATTAACCGGACACGACTCTACGGACGGACGAACGAACGAACGGACGGACTGACAAACGGACGGACAGACTGACGGACGGACGGTGCGACTACTATATGCCACCCTTCGGCGGCATAAAAATAATCAGAAATACAGAGATAACTGCGATATTGACATGTTACAAACAAATACTTTAAATAATTTCCATTTAATTTAAAACAGAAACAACTGCTCAATCTAAAATGTTTTAAAGATACACATTTAAATATATTTAAATAAATATTTGCCTATGCAATATGCATGGGAGGAATATCTAATATCATAAATGAAATAGTGCGTATGTAAAATCTAATAAATGTCAAATCTGCATCAAAATAAACCGTGCATGTGACGTAAGCTAGACGGCAATGCATTTAACCGTGCATACATTTATTTGTTTTTATTTTTAAGGAACATTTTGTCTGGTTACCGTGCAGACATTTGTTTGTTTTAAGGAACATTTTGTCTGGGTTTTAATAATACGCAGACTGTATTTGATCGTACATAAAACATTTCGAAAAACAACACATGACGGGTTGTGTGTCTTCACAGAATACTAAAAAATAGCGATGTTTACATATAAGTGCGGTCATATTAAAGTATATAATAGTTTCTATTAAAATCGCGTATATTTAGGTAAAGCCTCTTTAAACAAGTGCACCGGCATTTTTCATAGACTAATGTATAACATATAGTAAATTTAATGCTTCTTATTGTACGACAGTGACACCATATTTCATGATGGTACAGTGAACAGTTCACTTAGCGGTAAAGTATTAAGAACTTTTCGGTTCTTTTGATTTTAAACGTTAATGTCAAAATAATGTGTCGTTGACAAACGTTCGTCTTAAGTTTCGCAGTAGGTAGGTACTGCTTTTATATTAATATACTTCCTGGATATATATAGTTCGTATAGTTATGCATTTATATGTTGTCTGCACGTCTCCACGTCACTTTGAATGAGAAACTCGGTTTATATATAAACCTGAGAATTCCAATAAGTGATCGTTGGTATTTTTTCTGTCACCTTGTCTGGAAACCCTAAAGAGCTTAATTGCGTCTGGCGGAGGGCAATTTGTTCAGTAGGATTCTACCAGCATATACACTGAACGACTTTATTAAAACTGCTATGAAGACCAAAAGAAACCTACACTGAACGACTTTAAAAACGCAACATAAAAATAAACTAAGATAACTGACATTTTCAATAGAAATTAAATTAAATTTCATCTATTCTATTTAACCATATCTACAGTTGAATTGCTGTAAATTTCATTCAAATTGATCAACATTAAACTTGTTAAATTCAAAATATTACCCCCGAAAGCAAAAGTCACAATATCCACCATTAGCGGCAATGCACGCCTGACATCTCCTATGTATATTGGGATATACCGGGTATTTTTTTTTGTGACTTTTGCTTTTGGGGGTCGTACTGTTATGCTCTGAATTTAACAAGTTTATTGTTGATCAATTGAATGAAATTTTCAATAAATCAACTGTAGATATTGTTAAATAGAATAGATAAAATTAAAATTTAATTTCTATTGAAATATGTCAGTTATCTTAGTTTATTTCCCTGTTGCGTTTTAAAAGTCGTTCAGTGTAGGTTTCTTTTGGTCTTCATAGCAGGTTTAATACAGAGAGAAGGAGAGTGTTCACAGAGTGTTATTCCGTGCGTGAAAGCAAAAGGGTTGAGTTACAAGACAGAGTACTGCGGAGTTCGTAGATATTTATGTTTAGTATATCGTAGGTTAGATACAGAGGATATTTGTGTTTTTTTCAGTGGGAGATGAATAGTTCATGGCGGGGATTTCTTTATTTACACTGTCCCGTATTATTGTGTTGACAGTAGGGTAAGTTTGAGGTTTGGTGCACCCTAGAACCAGGTTTAAACCCAAGCGGCCTTGTCTGTCATTGACCGTTCCAATGCGGTAGCTCTATTGTCAACCCTGTTGTGTTTGTGATGTCTTATTGAGCTTTTATTCATCTTTAAATGTGTTTTTCGTTTCTGTGTGTGTTTGTGGTTGACTGTCGTCCATGAATGCTGCTTTTCCTGTTCGATTTTTATATCTATATTTAGTTCATCTCATGAGCTCCTAAAACAGTATTATTGCTTTGGGAGCCCAAGAAATATAAAAAGATTGGACAGGGAAAATAGCATTCAAGGAGGACAGTCAGATGATATAAAGTTGCATCTTCCAGTGAAAAAAATAAATTTCTTTTTATTTTATGCTTCCATCAATGATTTTGTGTCTATTTTACATTTTATTCCCCACTGGTAGCCCCAATTTATAACCGCTTCACTACAAATCAGTAGTTAATACACGACAAAAAATAGTTCTGAAATTGTTTTTTTCAGTAAATATATTTCCGTGAAATAAACATCAATGTTTAAATACAAAAAAATATAAAGTTATCAGGGCAATCATACAACTATCAGTCAACTGAGGTAAGAATAACAAATTTTGAAGGGTGATATTCACTATAGAAAAATCAGTTCCAAAAACAGTGAAATTTATTTATGGTAGATTACCACTTTTATTTCACTGAGACAATTAGATACATCACTGGAAAACATAAAATAAATGGGGATATTATGTTTAGTATTTCTGCCGGGTCTATATAATGGGACATTTATGTTTAATATTTCTGCTTGGCCTAATTATGGGGATATTTATTTTTAGTATGTTCTCTAGATATGGGGATATTTGAGTTGCTTTAGAGATTATAATAGTTTTGTTTAGTAAAAAAAGAGTATGATAATGGACGTTTGGAAACGGCCGAACACGACACATACGAAATATTTCAGTCTCGGTTTGATTGAGACTGTTCATGAGCGGTAGTAAAATATGCTAGCTACCGCTCACGCCCTTTATGGTTAGTATGTTTGGTAGGTATAGATATGGTGATATTTCTGTTTTGTGTGTTTGATGGGTCTTAATATGGGGATATTTGAGTTTGTTTACAACTGTTGGGCCTAGATATGAGAATAGTTCTGTTTTATATTTCTGCTTAGCATAGATATGGGGATATGTATGTGTATAACGTCAGCTGATACTAGACTAGATATGGGGATATGTATGTTAAGAATGGCAGCTAGGTCTAGATATGGGATATGCATGTATATTATGTCTGCTGGACCTAGATATGGAGTCATGTATAGTTAGTATGTCTGCTGCACCTATACATGGAGATATTTATTTTTATTATGTCTACTGGGTCTGCATACGGGGATAATTATGTTTTTAATGACTGCTTGGCCTAGATGTGGGGACATCTATGTTTACTTTGTCTGCTGGGTGTATATATGAGATATTTATCTGTATTATGTTTGCTAGGCCTAGATATGGAGATATTTATGTTTATTATGTCTGCTGTGCCATTAAACGGTGTTATTTATGTTTAGTATGTCTGCTGTGCCAATATACGGTGTTATTTATGTTTAATATGTCTGCTGTGCCAATATACGGTGTTATTTATGTTCAATATGTCTGGTGTGCCAATATACGGTGTTATTTATGTTTAGTATGTCTGCTGCGCCTATATAAGGGGATATTTATGTTTAGTATGTCTACTTGGTCTGGATATGGGGAAAGTTATGTTTATTATGTTTGCTTGTGATTCTTTAGATAAGTTTATGTTTGTATTAAATAGACCACATGAAACCAGGTCAGAACAGGTACAGCTCAGAGTTTTGATGCTGATAGTTAAACCATTGTAGGTTGATACACATTGTTCAAAGTGGATGAACATAAGTTCGAGACCTGATATTTAGCTAAGTGATAGATTAGGCTAGTGTCCAGCCGAACCTATATTAACATAGGGTTAATACAGGATAGCTCATTGTCATGTTCAGCTAGACGTATGATGCTGAAACAATTAGCTTTTAAGTGTTAGGGTTTGCAAGGACCCGTTTTAAAACACAGGAGAGTACGTAGGAATTAATAAGTACTTTTATTTAGTGCAAAATGTTAATTTAGAACATCAACTCCTGACAATTGGAGGCTCATCCGTGTACCTTTTTCATGCGGTTTGAAGCTGAAAATATACAGTGTCGAGCTAGTATCGCTGAACACATTGTGCGTGATCCCATTTTTTTTAATGTTATATACAAGGACCCGTTTTAAAACACAGGAGAGTTGTAGGAATTAATAAGTACTTTCAATTAGTGCAAAAGGTTAACTCTTGACAGTTAATGGAAATGTTAGTAACAACTACGCACTAAATCATTCAACTCGTATTTTATAAATTATATATTTTATTGAAGTAGATATTATTTACATATTTAGTTACAATTTCTTACAATAATGATAGTCATCTAATTCGCGTTTGACAGAACTTGTCTAAAATGATATCGACGGCAAAAAACAAATGATCATCTTGTGATGAAACATAGATCTTGTCCATTATTTACTGACATTGGCTGACCAATTGGCCATTAGTTGGAAACATAACGCTTTATTTATCATTTAATGAACTAATGGATGCATCATTAGCCATCGGATGTGATTGTGATGTGTTAACTGACTGCTGAGTAATCGACGCCTAGTCTATCTACAATAGTGAAGGAAGAAACTGGACAATAATAACCTACGAAGCGTTACTTGCACTATCGATCAATCACATTTTGACATATATTGTGTTGCTGTTGGTTTTCATAGGGTCATAGGGTCACAATTTAAGATGGAAATGAATCGTTATCTATATTAACGAGTATACCTCGGAATCAGGGCATTACAAGTGAATGTTCTGAAGCTAAGCCTCAACGTATAAGGAATGAGCTTACACAATAATATTCCTCAATGTTTCCCTAACCCAAATCCAACTGTCAACAATAAGCGACAAACGAAACCCAGTTTAATACTGACCCCAACATTAACCTTACGGACTATAAACGACACAGCACAATCGGTTTAATTTTAACCCTAACCCTTTCCCAGTATATACCGAGAATACAACGAAAAACATAGTGACATATAGTTGTAACACTCGAATAGCACGATGTAATAATATTAGTTAGCATTGGTGCGCATCTGTGGGCGATACAAATTAATATTGCATGACACTTGCGATATCTTAGCGAGTTTCAGATTGCCCTAGACCAGTCGTAAAGTTACGACTAGGAGTTACGATATCGTAAAGAAAAATATCGCACGATTTTATTCATAATACGCGTAAATACGTACGATCATCGTACGACAAACTGGGCCCCAGCGCTTGGACAACTATTCGGCCAGCATTAATGCAGCATATCAAGGGAGGAGTATTAACTGACATGGAGTTACTATAGAATATCAGTTACATCATGTACATGGTGATACGTATATTGTTTTCTTTCACTACCATCGATTACAAACAAAGCCATATAGCAGTGAGGCAGTGACGAATTTCGAGAATCTGCAGTCATTCTTAACTCAACTGCAAATCGAAATATTGTTGTTTTATTTGGCTGAAGCCACCGTGCGCTCCGAACATTCTTATTTAGTTGACTTATCAACTTACCAAACCGAGACTGCAATAATTCGTATTGATCGCGTTCGGCCGTTTCCAAAGGTCTCTATCATACTCTTTTTACCATCTCCCATCCCAACCCACACCCCCGGGAAGACGTCTTAGTTTGAAATAATGAAATAATTGTGTATGTTGTTTAGTGTATTTGACCTTTTGCGAGGGTCCCTGCTGGGTGCGGAGCCAAAATTAATGCACTCATACTCGCCATTTTCATGAGGAGAAGATATACACCAAGTTTGGTTAAAAATTATTTTGTTTAAAAGCATGAAAATAATTACAACAATACATATAACCTAAGTATGGGACACAACAAACATAACATGGTTGATAAAAGGGAAGTCCCTCATTAGAACGGTCAGTGGCAAAACGGTCACTTGGAGTTCAAAATAGCTAGGTTTTATGGTGCACCATACTTTACTCTTGAACTAGTGTCATCCCAGTTAACACGTTCATAATTAAGATCGAACCAAAAAGCTAAAAAAACTATAAACGGGCAAAATCGTCTTTCGTTGGATTAAAACAAGTGGCAGTTTTTTATCTATTGAATTGATATATGCTTGGTAGGTGAATTATAGAGAATGCTGGCTTGTCAGAATCATACCAAACAATGAATCGCTGCATGCAATAACGCGATCTGTCTTTGTGTTTCTTTTACAATTCTATACTAATTTTACATTTGAGCACTTCATGTCTGACAACAATATACAATTCCCGGACACTCTCCGACAGAAAGCCAAATAAAAACTGAAACAGTAGGGGCGCCGCTGATTCATATTTCGTGCCTGAACCGCATAACTCAAACATAAATAATTGGGGTTGGAGGCAACGTACTTCCCATTTTGCAAGCACGTGCAGATGCGCGGAGTTTATAGTACTCTTTTAAAAAAAACTAGTTTAAAGCTGCGACTAGATGACAGAGAAAACAAATCATATCAGAAGTAAATTATTATGTCGGAGATTCATCAAACAATCGTGTTGACTGGTGTTATAGAGATATCACAGTCGGGAACCGCGATACAAATGCGAAGATCGGAAAAATACTTCGAACTTGCCAATGTTTCAAAACGGTCACAAAATTGGATATTCTTCAATATTGTTGAAATTGCCAGGAGTCGAAGATCATTACCTGTGCTAACGTTTCTGAAATTTTCTTATTTTATTCATGAATATAGCCAACATTTAACGTGACCATTTTGAAAGCTGGTACCTGCATGCCACTTTTTCAGAGGCTATTCAAAATGGCGGAGACACAAAAAAACAACCAGCCTAGGGCCAATCAGCCGCACGGCATAAAACCCACTTCTCCCTGGACAAATTAAAATATCATAATGGTTCACACTGTTACTGAAACTAATTTGTGAATTGAATTGAACGGTTGTATCCAAAGAATGTGCTAAAAAAAGGTCAAATTATGCGGATGCATACACACATATATAGATCGATGGATTATTTGTACAGGATTGGAATTAAATCGTTGGGCCTTTATCGAAACAATGTTAGTCATGATCGTATAAAATTCCAAGATTTACGTGATTGACTTGAGTGAGTGCGTAATTTACAAACTACAAAAAATAGATAGATCTTTGTCTGAGAATTAAAAGAGAAATGTGAAACACACCAAGCAAAAGGGGCATGGCATGGATTGTCTGTAGCCTATGTATGGATTTGTATAAGTAAATACTATCTTAATTACTGTAGGACAAGTATTTAACGTTGAACATATGAGATAGTGGTGGTTCATATATAATAGCTTAATTCTGATTATTTTTAGAACACATGGGTGATAAATGACTGATGCAAATGTAAGGCTTGAATATACTATTTGTTCATGAATGCCACCTGTGACTGTGTCTGTGACTTACATTTGGAATAGTATCCATCTTCTGGAAAGATCACATTCAATTCCAGTTGTGTTTTAAGTAAAATATTATAGAAGCTGACATTGATCGAATTGAGAAAGTTGAACATAGTTATTAATATTAAAAACAAATGAACAATTTGTTATTTTTTCAGGTCTGCTTAGAGGCAGTGTGCAGTGTTTACCACAGCCAGACAGTTTTCACCAAGACATGTTTCCCAGTCTCACAGTATAACTTCATCAAGAGCCTTGCCTTGTATAAGCTAGTGTGTAGGTAAGCTCAGCTTAAAAAAATCAAAGAATTTATCAATGTATATTTTTTGCAAAATATATGGCTGCACTTAGGTTTAGACTTTCTATACTAAAATAAAAATGAATGAATGGTGTTTTACAGCACATTGACATATAAATAGGTCATATTGTGCGCAGTACGGATGTAAAATGAAACTAACAAAATAAAAACGTCCTTGTATTACATCTAAATATTAAACTTAACCAGGACCCTGCCTTAACATAATGTGCTGGCATGGCCTAGCGATAGCACGGTGGACAATAGCAATCCGGAGCTTCCGGGTTCAATTCACACATGCGCCACTGAGTTTCGTCTGTGTTTTCGGGTAATACACCGTCCCTCAGCCTTGTTTGTTCCCCAGCCTCGCTTGTTGGATTTGGGTTGAAACTAGGGAGTCTATCCTCTGAGCGCGATAAAGAACCATAGACATACATTCATTATTATGTTTAAGGCAGTTGCATACGCGTCCTTCCTCTCTCTCTGGGGCTGCTCTAACAAAGGTGTACCGGTACTGTGTTGATTAGCCAAAAAACGATTATTTTTAATTCGTCGTACATGTAAAAAGGGTTCTTTAATCACTATTAATCTACATATTTCAATTCTACAACTTGTTAACTATTTAAGTTGAAACGAAATCTGGTTACGGTAAACAAAATATGTATCATTTTTTAATTTTCCTATGTGTCCTTACCCTCTCCCAAGGGCGGCTCTAAATGACATATAATGTGTTGTTGAGCCAACTTAGGCCAGAGTTTTTTGTTTGTTTTTTTCAGTTCTTAGACCCTCCGATCCATTATTTTGTAAAATAAAATTAATAACATTTATTTTTAATTCAACTGTCTTTTTTTAACACGAAAAACTGGTAAGAAAAGTAAGCGTATTTTGGTCCCGTATTTAAAACCACCAGTGATTGTGTTTAAAAATTAAAGTTACATTAGAAGGTCATGTTATATAGTTTCTTTGTGGTCAAAGTTCCCACCATGTTCTATTCAATTTATATTCTTATAAAAAAAGTTATATAGTCACTTTTTATTCATCTATTTCAACTCACGAACGTGTTACCTATTTAAGTTGACACAACAATATGTATGGTTAAACAGAATCGGTATCATTTTTATTTTCAGAAACCCTGATGTACTGAGACGCTGGGAGTTAGCTGTAAATTGTTACTGAAGAAATATAAAAAAGACCTGACAGGGAAAGTAGTCACAATATATATGGGAGGATTTTATTGAAACAAGTGTCTATTCACATATATAATAACTTTTTAAAACATTAACAACCGAATCAGAAATATTTAAACTAACAAGAATAGAATAACGCGATATTATACAAGTTTTGTTTTATGAATCATGAATCAGCAATACCTCATATGGGCAGTATTAGCATCAACTTCAAGAAAAATATGTCCAGTAACATTTGTGACTTAAGGGAATAAGGATATTTGGATCCACTAATTCCGAAATTCCCAGCAACACCAGTTCAGCACAATATCATATCAACATGCATATCTGACTGTCGACAGAGGTGGATCGATGAGCGACATTAACTGGACAGTTAATTGGAGTGGCTCCAAATAAGGGCTAATACGAAAACATAAATGTGTTTCTGTTAATCTGACCGACCTTGCCCAAATTCTTAATTGGATTAAATTTATGTTTACTGAATTTTATTGGATTATAAAGTTTATGGATTAACAGATGATGGGAAGTGAAGATTACTGGTTCTACCCAGAAAAGTGGATGGTCTGCCTCCACCAATTGTTTTTAACAAATATATATAACCCCACATGTGTTGAAAATGACTTACAGCATATAAACAATACAGACCTAGAGTTGCGCATACTAAAGGGACATGCAGCAATCTTATTTATTTTTAAACTCTAAAATGTTGTAACTTAACTTATAATTAAAATATATGCAAGCAGGTGTAAAGTGAAAATCATACTTGATTAATGAATCAAGGTGCTAATTTTAATACTTTAAAAATGCCGTAAATCCCTTTAATAAATACAAACAATTATTGTATGATGCAGTTTAATTTGTATAATTAAAATGTAAAACCCTTTATATTGGGATGTTTTGATGTAAATATTTGAAATAAAATGTTTTAAATCAAATAAATAATTCACTTTGATATCTGACTTGTTAAATAGTGTTTATGTTGTCATGAAAGATAATATTCAAGACCTTATGTACCTTAAATGTTTATAATTTACCATTGAATGGTGAGGCGGCATATGATGTTAGTCATTTGTGCGTCTATATCCTTCCACAGTGTTTAACCAATTGTTTAGAAACTTTACATGAAGTTTATCTATGATGTCAAGAGGTGCAGATCAATTTTGCATCAAAATCAACATTATTTATGAATATATATTCTTACATTGTACAGTTTTCCACGGATTGTTTTCAGTGGAGTCATTCGTGTCCCTTGGACATATTGAGTTATGTAGATGCTCGGTTGCAACTTTTATATTTGTATACATTCTCATTTTCACCTCTCACCGCTGCGGGTTCAAATTCCACTGGGAGCTCGACTTCTGAGAAAGTGTCGATTCTTACGGATTGCAGAAAGTATACAGTTCTGGTTCTACCCAGGTAAAATGGGGTGATCTGCCGCTATCACCAAAAAAATCGACCGTCGTATATGGCCTAAAATGTCCTAAAATGACATTTTATATTTTCAGAAACTAATTTACAGACTCAATAAAACCGAGACAGCTGCTTTATTCTCTTAATTGTGTTTGTTGCTCCCAAAGGATCACCTTTATCTGTATTTATTTAATTGGATATTTACAAAGCCAAGAATCGGACAAAATTGGACAATATATGTTTGAGATATTTAGTGTTGAAGTTGAGTCCTGTTTGAACAAGTTTTAACAGACTTTATATATGTATAAATTACAAAGCGTAATGTATGGTCAATGCAATTAGTTTTTTTTGAGAGGAATATATGCACATTTGGTATGCAAATTTCGATTTCGAGATAATGACAGACAGTTGAAGACAGTTTCATAAAAATTTAAGGTGTTGTTTGTACTTATTTTATCCTTTCATGTAAAAATACCCCAAATATATTACAAAAAAATAACAAACATTTTTTATTTCTACGAATTTACTTGGTTTAAATAAATGAAACGAAAATATTTATTTCGACCGTTAACACATCAACTTAGGTTATATTAGGACAGCAACCTCAGAGGGAGATGGGTTGCATGATTAAGTTTTCCATTAGACATGCCTCAAACAGGGAGCGAATGCACACGGGTCTCCATGTTTCCAGTATGGGTTTAATATTTAGCTTTTTTGATTTTTCCGAAATTGTATTGTAACTAACTCCATGTCCACCGCCATATGCATGCCATCTTCGGGATGGTTAAAATTTTGTATTATTGATTTTATTAATATTGAGTTCTGCGCAACCCGGGGCTAGAGGGCGTGAGCGGTAGCTAGCATATTTCACTACCGCTCATGAACAGTCTCAATCAAACCGAGACTGCAATATTTCGTATGTGTCGTTTTCGGCCGTTTCCAAAGGTCCATTATCATACTCTTTTGTATAATATATTAAGGCTTTATAGCAATCTTATAAATAATAATCAAGGTACTGAAAGTACTGAATGGCGAAACCATTGGAGAGGAATGCATGTTTTCAAATGTTTCGCACATGAAATATTTGTTGCGAATAAAGTGTTGCATAGAAATCAGCTGCAGTGAACATTTGTATTTCAAGTCATACTGGTGATAAGAACTCTATGGAAAGGGTCGTCCAATAATATTGATATTGTGTATTTAATAACTGTTTGATATATAAGTTAAACTGTTTTAAAACAAATATATTAAATACTATTACAACAATGAGAACAAAAGGCCCTATTGAAACCACAACATCCGAATTCAATGGCACCGTAGGTCCGCATTGTACCACAAACAAAAACAAAAGAGCCAACTTAATCAGTCTAGACCGGTTCTTTCTGACCGCCCCTCGTATTTGTTTTAAGCACCTTTTTCCTAAAATCACCAGGTCATTAAAAACCCATCAACAGCTCATATTCTCATTGTTGTATACACCAAACACACACACCGTGAATTGAGGTCCGATAACAGTTTTTGTCTTTGAATAGCAGTGCATCTGAAGTACAGCTATATACTTTATTTGTACCTTTTCATTCTAACACGACCTGCGCAGTCTTTCGTATACACAAAGAAAAGAGACAACTGTATGTTATTCTACGATAAAATACAGCTGTTCCATTAATTTCATCCATTGGAAGCGCCACGTTACATGACGTCACTTGGTAAATTATATACGTCACGAAGACAAACTCAACAGTAATGTTAATGAAATGTTAATTACAACAAACTTGCCATGCTCCCAACCCCGATATAAACCCATCATAATCATCAGTACACATAACATTAATAAGCGTCTTGAACAAGCTGAGAACGTTTGACGTCATACGGCGAAAGCTGTATGACGTAAGCAATGACTTAATTATTTGTCACGTGACTACTAGTGTATTTCAACATATAGTACTGTAGACTGTTTCACTGTGCATGTACCGTTTCACTGAAACAAGCATTTAAACGCTTTGTAGCAGTCTAATAGTACCGCGCAGAACTTTGCATACGGGGTGCCCGATGGAACAGCCTGTACACATAGCAGCCTGATTACCTTGACCTCCGAGATAATATATAGTGCCCCCACAACAGCGTAAACAATGGGGTTGTTGTTGTGTTAGAATCGAAATAATAAATACGTACCTGTATTTTATCGGTGAATAAAATACAGTTAGGAGTTCGGATGCGTAGTAATTAAATCATGAGTGCGTTAGTTCTTAATTAATATTAATATTTTTTTTTTTTTTAAGTGGACGGGTCTCATCACCTGAAACGAATATGCAATATGTTTTACATGTCAAAGGATGCAATTTTTTTTCATGTATATATGTCAGATCAATTTGAATGGTGTTTTACGTCATTTTACCGGGTAGAACCAGTGCTGTATACCTCCTGCCATTCGTAAGAATCGACACTTTCTCACTTGACAAGTCCGTAGTCGAGCTCCCAGTAGGATTCGGTGAGAGGCGAGAACGTTTTAGACGCAGCGTCTAGCCCTATTGTAGTGTCGACCCTATTTGTGTTTGTGACGGCATATGCCTTTAGTCCTTATTAACATTGGCATTCATGCTTGTCGTTTTGCGTGTTTTTGGGTTTACTGTGTTCTGTGAAAGTTGCATTTCCTGTTCGACTTGTATACTTATTTTTACTATCCAGGCCACGGATACCCTTATATCAGATCAAGAAATGTGCTTTTGATTTTATTACACGATTCATCGAAAATGACACATTTACTAAATGTATGATGTGTATCATAACTATACCTAGATGTGTATATTAATGCAATATTTATGTAAAAAAACCCAATCATTATTATTGAAGTAAAAATAACATATTGTCAATTTAGCATACACTCTTGTTTTATTTGCAAATACATTCCCCTTTATCGACTGCTTCAAAACGAATATCGTCCAATTTGTCATTTTTATGCGCTCTAACTAGTTTCCTTAGGCAATAAGGCTTAGTTTACGTTGATATTTTGTTGTAATAGCTTCGGCCATGGCAATAACATGGCTATAAATAACGAGTTGTTTTGCAAACTGAGATCATATACTGATAGCGTGATAAGTGCATTAAATCAGGAATCCACAGGACAATCTGAAACGCCAGTATGACGATCAATCAGGAATCCACAGGACAATCTGAAACGTTAATATGACGATCATAAAGCAACTGGTTATGGGCTGAATGTAGCGATGTATAATCATAGGTCTGGTTCATATTTTATCACTGGCTTATGGAAACACGTGAAGCGGCGATTGTGCGAGTTTTTTTAAAACTCGCAATCATTTAAGAATAATTATAAATATGCCACCTCCAGAAAAAAATAAAATAAATCTAGATCTAAATCATGGCCGTCAACATTGACACATTTTGAGATGCATTTTCCCGTGACGTCATTGTAAAAAGTGAGGAACTTGATATTGTGGTACAAATCGGGACTGATATATAACACAGAACACAGAAACCCCAAAACACGCAAAACGATAAACATGAATGGCAATGTTATTAAGGAATAAAGGCATATGACGTCACAAACACAAAAGGTCGCCTTGGAACAGTCAATGGCAAAAAAGGCCGCTGCGGGTTTAAACCAGGTTCTTTGGTGCACCAAAATGATATATAGGGTCCTATAGAAACCACAGCGTCCGAACGCAATGGTGTCGTAGGTCCGCACTGTACTGCAAACAAGGACTTTAAACTACAATGAAAGAGACAAAAAACAACAGAAAGGGTGGTGAAGACAGGGTTACCGACTAGGAACGGTCAGTAGGCAAAAAGGCCTACTGGTTAGCTTGAATCGATTTTATATGCGCACAATCCTCGCTATTATCCTGTTTTCAGCGCCCAAATAGACAAGACAGTGTAAACAAAACTACATCCCATTAAAAGGAAATCACTAACAATAAAGTCCACATCCGGAGAAACTAACTGAAGATATACATACAAAATAATAAACATCTCCGGATGTATCCAGAATCGTACTAAACAACCATAGTAGTTGCAGCTAAAGAGAAAACCAATCTAGGGTACGACCAGAAAACCCGAGGGACGAAAGCTCATGCACCCACCTCCCTTAGTTGGGGTTTCAGTAGGTACAATCATAGAGTCCCAAGAGGTAGTCCAGTCATCGCACAAATGAAAAGTGAAGCGTAATGACTGTCTGTAGAGGGGTCATTCACTAAACATGCAGTGCGCTGTAAAACCAAAGGGTTATATCCTTTTCTGACGAACTTCCTGATTAAATTTGTGAAGTGGTCAGGAAACCCGTCAGACCCCTTTAACTTTCGAAGTTTATAGACCACATTTCCATAAAATGAGGGTTGTGATATGCCTAGTCGCAGAAGTGTTTTAAGGTTGGTGTTGTACTTTTCCAGCAGGCCCTCGTTGCGGCGGTAGAATTTAGAGAAAGATCTACGTAGTTTGTGATAACGAAAACCCTGCTGAAAAAGTTTACTTGTAATAACTTGATTACGATCATTGAAGTCTATAACATCATTACACGCTCTAGCAAATCGAATGAGCTGGGAGATATACACCCCATATGAGGTAGCACGAGGTACATCTCCATCCAGGTGTGGATAGTTAAAGATGTTAAAATTGAAATCATCTCTCTTATCATAGATTTAAGTATGAATACAATCATTTGAAATCGAGAGATGAAGATCGAGAAATGCTGCTACTGTATCCGAACTGTTGGCTTTATTCAACGTGAGCTCTGGTGGATAAATGTTAGTAACCATATGAGCAAAGAACTGATTATCAATATTGAGTATGTCATCAAGATACCGAGAAGTATTATTAAAGGCATCAATAATTTCACCCTGGCTAACAGGTGACAAACTCAACATACAATCTCTTTCATAGCAGTACAAAAACAAATCTGCAACAAGTGGCGCACAGTTAGTACCCATAGGAATACCAACAACTTGGCGGTAAATAGTTTTACCGTATCTTATAAAGATGTTATCCAGAAGAAAAGATAAGGCTCTACAAACATCAGTACAAGTCCACATATTATACTTATCAATGGGGGCGTTAGTAAAGAAAGCCCTGACATTATTACAAGCTAGAAAAGTAGTACGTTCTCTAGAAAATGTCTTCTGAATAAGCTGAAACAATTTTTCTTTGGTAAGATTATGTGGTAGTGTAGTATACAGTGTAGAAAAGTCGTAGGTGCTTAGAGAAGAGGCATGGACATGATTCACACTTACCTTACTTCATCCAAATAAAACGGAACAGTGTAAATAAAGCAATCCCCGCCATGAACTATTCTCTAACCAACAAGGCATCATTAATAGGCAATATAAGTAAAACACAAAGATGCTCGTGTATATATAAATACAAAAAACAATAGCAAACAAAACCACAAAGAAGGTATTCAATTACTTGGTAGAAGCCAGAGCAACAGGAGAATAAACCATTGAGGTCACATGTAGACTTCTGAGGCCTGTCCGGTCATCGCACAATTAAAGAGGAAAGCATAGTGGCGAACTGTAATTGGGTCCACCACCAAGCATGCAGTGCGTTGCAAAATGATAGTGTCATAACCTCTTTTGATAAACCTTTTAAAAAGTTTAACAAAGATAGTATGAAAGTGATCATGACGAAGTTTGTAAATCACGCCACCATAGAACACGCTGACAAAGCTGACCGAACCCTTATGGCGCTTGATGCGTTGATTTTATCCTGGCCGAATCAACATCGCATCATAATGGAATCATACCCATGGATTCACCCGATAAAACGACAAAAATGAAGAATTACAGGCTTAAAGCTACACAGTCCCTATTTAACTGGTGATAACTCATGAATATGAATGAGTCACGTGTGAAGTAGTTTCAAATCGACGAACACCCCAGAAGTCGGTATATAATGCGTAAAATTTCACATTTTTATTTAGCCTCCATACAGGTAACATTGATATATATACGGCTTCAGCATATATGTGATGAAAAAATAGTTGCCCGGAGCGGTATTTGAACCACAGCTTTGCATTTTTAAGTTTGGAAGGATGTATGCTGAAAAATAGACTGGGACTATTTATTGGTGGTAGCATTTTAACACGTACACAGAAACTCATCAAGCGCTAAGTAACATGTCGAGATATGGTTGTTTTGAGGCGAAGTATTAGTTTCATATTGATAACATCAGGGACTGTAGATAAAACAGGTCCTGATAACATACAGTGTTACACCAGGCAATGTTAGTTTACGAGTGCGACAAGATGGACTATATATTTATTGATCCATCTTGAGTTGCGTTCATATATGTTAAATTATTTTGCCTCATAATAAATGGTAGTTAGTATAGTATTTTCTCAAGTAGCGTTATAGTTCAGTGAATAAGAGCACCTGACTTGAAATCAGAAGGTCGTGTGTTCGAGCCCCGAAAGAGGCTAACTTTTTTTTCTGTAAAAAACACTGTTACCTGTGTATAGGTACGATGTGGGTCGATGAATATACAGTAAATGATTTTCTGCGCTATATTAGCTGGCATAATTACCCGATTTCGACATCAGCTGGTGAACAAGAAGTTACAAATAAGTACACGCCTACAAAGAAGAAATTGATTGATATAGAGGCTGTGTAGCTTAAAGTAATCAAAGCACTAAATGTGCTATGGACGGACGGAAAGTGCCGAAAACAACGGGTTTGCGTACTAAGGTGGTGAACATTTGTGCAAAATATTATTGAACTGACAACGGCAATTCTATATTCCTCCGCCTAATCGGCGGGGGATAAAAAGTGAAGTTATATGTATAAAAGCTTACATTTTATAAGTGACAAAGGGGAATACTTTTCAGAGAAAGTTGACCACAACATATGTATACATGAGAGCTTGGTTCCTTTCGAAAACCAATCAGATTCATTCATGCATGACAGAGTTGGTTGCGATATGGCTAAACCAAAACAAACTTCATTGAATTAGGATAAGGATAAGGATAAAATAATAAAATAATACTTTGATGAATATAAGAGTATGGTTTGATAAAGAGATGTCTGTGGTACATACTTATATAATCTATAAGGTTTCATTTAAAAAGCATGGTAATAGAATCAGTATTTTGCAGACAAGGTATCCATAGATTAACAAATGGTTGCCAAGGATAATCTTTATTATTGGTATAAACATTGCTGATTAGTCATGTATTCTGCTGTGTTAAGCTTTGGGAATGCCACTTGAAATTTGCCAAAGTGTTTAATTGTCACATCTTTAAATTACCAATTTTGAATTGTTATGTTATTTAATGTCATTAATTTTTTGGTCTGTTATGGACCCTATATTGGATTTTCAATTAATAATGTTGATTACATTACATCTTTATGTGTGATAACTGTTACACAAATGATGTAAGGGACGGCACGGATTCTATTTATTATCCAATTACATCTGATATATAGATTGTCTTTTTCATGTACTCGTATGCATGCTAAATAAATAAACATTATCGTTGGTCGTTATATACATCTTTCATACACTGATAATATACCGACAAACTCTATTAGATTTGTTACTAAACTATTCATTGTTATTTTCGGTATTCTTCGTACTACGCACCTGCTATTTTCGTTACATTTCGGACAAGCCTGAACGCTCGGCCAATCCCGTCTATCCCGATCATTCTTTTGGATCCCGCCTCTGTGTATATCGAGCTTCGGTATGTTTAAAATCTTAACATTGTTTTAGCCAAAAGGTGAAAATAGTGCACAATGTAAACAATATGGCCGTTTGCCGTAGGTGTTGGTGTATTATTTGCGTTGCATGTTTGTTTTTTACAATGCAGGTGAAGGTTTTATCACTGCGTTCATGTATTTAAATTAGTGATGGAGCAATCGGCTAAATGACATTACAACATTTGGATGATAACTTTGCTTTTGAATGCAGATTTGTTTTGGCGGGAATCTAAGGCGCGATGGCGTAACCAATATGGAAACCGTCGATTTACATTTGAGTAATGCTGCGAAGCAGTATACGAGATGTTGCGAATGTATATCGGGATGTACGGTACGGTACGGTACGGTACAGCTTTTAACCCCAACCTCACGCAGACGCTTGTTTACGTTATAAGACATATGTGCATTAATTTGTACAGGATCAAATCCCTTCAAAAACAGCGTATTACTTAAACTTAAGTTAAAATCACTTTACCAACGCTTACATATTTATCATATTTATCAATATTTTGTCCATATACGGATATTTTGCCCATTTACAGCTTTGTAAATGGTACTACTTTTATCGCGTTGTAACTGGTATCGTTGGTTTCTAGTAGAAATTCGTTGTGCGCCAGATTTCCCACTACGTAGGACGGATGCCTGACGGCACCGTCCAAAATAACGATACCGTTAACGGAACCTATACATCTTAGTTATGTATATATGCAATAAATATGCGACAATTTTGAAGACTTTTAGAAATACAGAAAACAAAAAAGGCTGTGTCTTCTTTCAAGGAGCTGAAAATCAAATTTAAATAACAGTTTTGATGTAAAATCACTTCAGTTGGCCAAAAGCGTTGCATCTAGTTTCGAGTTTTTTATTCCCCAGCTACATAAGACATGCCTTGAAAATGACAACCAGTATGCTAAATAATTTGTATTTTCATGGAAACAAATGAGAAGGTCAATCGTGTAACGCATCCCGTATTAATGTTCACAATTGCGTTATAAGACCGGCACCGTATACTGCGGTAAGAAGAGAGCGCATCCTTCATGTACATTAAGTAAAATATAAGTAGAGAGAGAGAGAGAGAGAGAGAGAGAGAGAGTGAGTACATACATTACAAAATATTGTTTTTAATGTGGTATTTTCTCGGCAAATCTTATACAAATTATAGTAAAATTTGGGACGGGGTGTAATTTTTTTTTTTTTTATCAATTTTTAATCCAAAATTGCTGTCATTTGTGGTCGAAATGCAACTCGGGGAGGGAGTGATGAGAATCTAGCATTTTTTTTTATTGTGGACATTTTAATTTTTGTTTTCATTGATATTTCATCTGTGTATCTGAATTTAATCTAAATTGTTTTATATGTAAATGATTGCGTTTAAATTTAAATGTTAATATCCAAATAATGGAAGATAAAATGAAACAAAACACAAACACACAAAATATTCGGGCGGTGGTGATGCTGGGGTGGTGGGATGGCTGGTGGGTGGGGGCGAAACAAAAAGATACATTGATAAAACAAAACAACACAGAGATAGGTAAAATACAAAATTAAAACAAAACAAAAAACAGATTCGGGTGATGGTGATGATGGGGTTGTGGGATCGTTGGGGGCTGGGGGCGAAATATATCGATAAATTAATAAAACAAAACAACACAAAGATATGTAAAAAAAAAAGAAGAAAAAAAAAGAAAAAACACATTCGGGTGGTGGTGATGATGTGGTGGTGGGATGGTTGGAGCTGGGGCGAACTATATTGATCAATTGATAAAACAAAACAACACAGAGATATGTAAATATGTAAAACAAGAGCACGGCCTGCAAGTTAGGCTCGTCTGTTCGTGGACCTTAACCAAAACTCTAAGTTCAATAAGGGGCATAACTGTTGCAAAATGCAAAAACGAGTTATAAAACTTGATTTGCTGGGTGATGTTATGATGTAGAGCAACTATGCAAAGTTTCAAAGCTGTAGCTGTAAAATTTACTGAAAAAATTGGACCTTGACGCAAAACTTAACCAAAATTCTAAGTTCAAAAAGGGGCATAACTTTTGCAAAATGCAAAAAAGAGTTATAAAACTTGATTTGCTGTGTGATGTTATGATGTAGAACAACTATGCAAAGTGGTGATGATGGGGTGGAGGAATGGTTGGGGGCTGGGGGCGAAACATATTGATAAATTGATAAAACAAAACAAGACAGGGATATGTAAAAAAAAGCAGCAAAAACACATTCGGGTGGTGGTGATGATGGGGTTGAGGAATAGTTTGGGGCTGGGGCGAAACATATAGATCAATTGATAAAACAAAACAACACAGAGATATGTAAATAAACAAACAAAAAAACAATCGGGTGGTGATGATGGGGTGGGGGATGGGTGTGGGACGGTGGTGGAAGTGGGGGACGTAACATTGATATATGTGTAGATTTGATGAAACAAAAAAAGAACAAAAAACATTCGGATGGTGGTGATGATGGGATGGGTGTATGGGGGGTGGGGGGGGGGGGGGGGGTGGCGGGGGAAGTGGGGAGGGGCGGAACAAATTAATCAGTTGTTAAAAAAAAACAACATAGAATAGATTTGTAAAACAAAAAGCATTTGGGTGGTGGTGGTTGAAAGATGGTAGAAGAATTGGGGGTGGAGGGGGGGGGGGGGGCGGGGAATACATTGGGGAATGGGGGTGGGGGTGCGGGGGAGACGATGGCGCAACATAGCTATAGATATAGAATTGATAAACCAAAACAACAAATACATTTGTAAAACAATCGGGTTTCAGGTGGGTGGTGGGGTGCAGTGGGTTGAGGTAAAGATCGGATGGAGAATGGAGGTGGGGGTGTTGACTAAAACAACACACAAAAAAACCCACACAAAAAAAGGGTTTCAAGTTGGAAGGTATTAGCAACATAGTATATGTGTAAAAATTTACCAAACAACAGTAAATAAATAAAAAATCAGTTTCCGGTTCACAATATAGGTTAAGTATGAATAAGATGAATAATGCTGTAAGATGCAAACCAACAATTGGGTGACATAAGAAAAATATTTTAAGAGATGTAGACACAGTATATACTACAGCTTACACGCAAACCTTGATCTGCCTTTATTGCACATATTTTGGTCATCACAATTTGGGTTCCATGGGAGCCCAGAACTTGTAGAAGACAAAGTTACTTTCGCAACCCTTTACAACATATTATAAGGAAACCTATTCCCAGATTTAGCTGAGCTAGGACAACAAAAGACCTGTAAACACAGCTTACACGCAAAATTTGATGCGAAATGAGACACATTTTAAGGGATAATCATAATTTGGGTTCCATTGGAGCCCATGGGTTACATAAAATAAAATTACGTAAGCAGCCCTTAAGATAATGCTATAAGGAAGCTCATGACCACATTTGGTTGTGCTAGGATAAGAAACGCAAAATTTGATGTGAAATGGGACACATTTAAGGGCATTTTAATCATAATTTGGGTTCCATGGGAGTCCATGGGTTACATCAACCAAAATTAGTTATGCAGCCCCTACGATAATGCTATAAGGAAGCCCCTGGCCAAATTTGGTTGTGCTAGGTTAAGAAATGTAAGAGACAGACATGTAAACACCGAAGCCGACGCCGTGGTGACTACATAAGCTCTTATTCTTCGAATAGTCGAGCTAAAAATGGCAAAAAAAGTTGTTTTGGATGTTTTTTTGGCAGGCTTTAGGGGTGCGCGTGCCGGTTCCGTCCCAACTCCAACCGACTGGTTAAATTCATAAAAAAATGCAATTTATTCATTTATAACGAAAGATTATAAAAAATTGTCGTTACAATTTTGTTCGTGAATACTGAACGAACTTTGCTTTATGTACACATGCCTCAGGTCAGCGACCATTCTTCCTGCACATTAGGAAGAAATAAATTCAAGAAGAAATGATAAAATGATCGCATGTAGACGTAAACCGGGATCTTCCGAGCACGTTAAAATATCCATATGAATCCATTCGCAAGTAAGAGAAGGGCAGGTTCCCGGATATTCGTTTGTGTCCTTCCCACTGTTTTGGGAGTCTCTAAAAAAAACTACACGTATACTATGTTTATGAGCCGTAAAACAACATTCAAACATATTAAATACTTGGCCATGATATACGACCTGACCATTGTGCAATTTAAAAACAAATCAACTTGCCTAATTCCTCAATTCTGACGTCATGTGTTTACAACTATATCAACCGTATCGATTAAACTGAGGTATGAACTATATGCAAGAATATTTTGGTTTATTGTGTGTGTGTGTGTGTGTGTGCGTGCGTCTGTGTGTTGAGGGGAGGGGGTGGGGGAGGCGGGGTATGGGCGGGGTAAGCTAGTAAGCAATTATTTTAAATGTTCAGTTGTCCCGACCACTAACCAACCCATTTTACCATCACCCACCCCACCCTTATCTGAAAAGCTCCTACGCCAACACTGTTTCTATAGTATCATGACAGATAACAGCTCAGTACTGGCAGCCATTTAAAGCTAAAGATGAGACATAGAATCATTTAGGGGCCTAAACATTTATATAAAGCTGATGATAAAAATAAAAGATCGAGTTCAGTCGAGTTTAATGTTGCTTATATTCACCAGACGATAAATACAAAGCTGCTAGTTTGCATCAACGGGTTAAATTATTTACGACAATAAACATATTCCGACCCGAAGTTTTGTACATGTATATACAGAAGCGTGTAGACATTACGTTAAAAAATGCGTAACAAGGATGTGGTGTCCATAGTGTAAAGGATGCGATACTCTAAAAAAGACCAATAAATTGATTTTCATTCATATAGCTGACTCATAATTTGTTCTAACCGCAAGTAGTATGTGATTTTGAATATATACAAGGCGTGGACTTTCTTAAAACGTATTTATGTCGATCTTCTGATGGAAAACATACGGACTTTCTCTCCCTTTCGTCAAAATGTCCCGGCATTTGCGATACTTGTTTAACGAGCATCCTGTTATTTATCATTCATTTGGTAAATGGGAAGAAGCAAATTAACAATAACATATCTGTGGGTTGCGTGAGACAACTTAAGTTGGAAAAAGAATATTAATACACTAGCAAAATCGAATAAAAGCAAAGTCCTACCTCAGGAATTTTGTCGAAAAAACATCTAGGATACGGTGTTGATTCGGCCATGATA
The DNA here is from genome assembly GCA_037043455.1 of Cyrtodaria siliqua. NCBI lineage: Eukaryota > Metazoa > Mollusca > Bivalvia > Adapedonta > Hiatellidae > Cyrtodaria > Cyrtodaria siliqua. The sequence continues at coordinate 128,362 of JAWPHD010002730.1, forward strand.
ACATCCACGCATCAAGCACCGCAAGGATACGGTCACACTTGTCACCGTGTAGAAGTCAGGTTATGATAGTCATTGTCACAGAAGAGTTCTTAAATTACTTTTATATTTGGAAAGAAAATCAGAGTTACGATAATAACACTTTGCAAAGATTTTAAGAAGTTTATGGTAACGGTGGCCCTGATGGAGTTGCTTTTTAGTTATACAAAGATTACGAATTTTAAAGTCCACAACTCGAGTACAAGTTATAGAAAATCAAACACGTTGAGATACAAAGACCCCATAAGAAGTTGCTCGGGGAACATCCCCATCTAAATGGGGACAATTAGCAATATCAAAATTAAAATCATCTCTCTTGCTATATATTTTGCTAATTACTTCACCATTATTGGTAAAAAGGTGCAAATCGAGAAAAGAAGCGTTAGTATCAGAAATATTACTTTGAAAAGTTGAATTTCTTTAGGATATATACTATTAACCATAGTAGAAAAGAAAGGGTTGTCAATGTTCAATACCGAGAGGTGTCATTAAAAGGCTTCAATAACATCTGCCTGGGTATCTGGTGAAAGACTCAACATGAAAATAATCTCTTTCATAGCAATATAAAAACAAATATACGACAAGAGGTGCACAGTTCGTACCCATAGGGATACCAACAATGTGTCTATAAAACGGTAGTTACATACCTGATGAAAATAGTATGTAATACAAAAATAAGTGATTCACAAACTTCATGGCAAGTCGAATAGTGTAATTGTCCAAACTGCAGCTAGTAAAAAAAATATTGTTACAGGCCAATATTGTAGTATTTTCCCTAGCAAAAGTATTTTGAGTGAGAGCAATAAGCTTGTCTTTGATAAGGTTGTGTGGTAAAGTTGTATATAATGTAGAAACATCATATGCACTTATAGATGAAGCTTGACGCTTATTGCAAATTTTATCAAGAACGTCACATGCATTTCTAATAGATTAAAATAAATTAATCCCAGAGTTTTCATAAGTTTTAGCACACTATTGTTTAACGTGATCTTTAACGGCAATAAGACAAGATGTTAAAAGTTTGGAGATATTTGAAGTGGGGCAAGAACTAGAATTGGAAATAAAACGTGCTTTATATGGTTGTTTGTGTAATTTGGGAATCCAGTATATCGTTGGAAGTCTGTTTTGCTTTTCATCTATTCTAGCCTTGAACATCTTGCACTGAGTGATGTGCGTCGAAACAACATTATCTTCAGTAGATTAGACTGGAGTATATTAATTAGTACTCCCGAGTTCCAGTGATAAAACACTGAAGTACTGGAGGCGTCAAACAATAATTATATTATTAGCTGCTTTATCAGCTGGAACCTGGATCAGGAATTTCCGATTTTAAATTACGAAATGAAAACCTAGGTCTAGTGGGAAGTAGGGAGGGGTTAGTCGTATATGAGTTAATACGGGTATCTATGATGTTAAACCTAGTCTTTCTACAAGTAGAAAGGGAGTTAGGTTCAGCATGTTCTCTACGACACCATTTAATACTAAAATCCTCAATGGATTGGGCGATCTGATCACGACATGCATTAAAATCAATCATGGAAGATGATCTATAATTCGGACCTTTAAAAAACAAATGCCGAATATGTTTATCTATAATATCAAAATTACCAGTAATGACTTGACCGGCCGGACCATAGCAAAATTTAAATGTTCTTCACTCGCATTTGTTAGGAGTGTTATTTACTATATTTTGTTGTAGTTGAAACTCAAATTTCTAATTGTTTTTTGAAAATAACTCGAATACTAAAAACTGGAAATCACCGAAACACATACCAATATTTTACAAGTTTATGAACAAGGTTTTAGTCCAATCAAGGCAGAATTAAGTTTTATAAATCGCTAGCGATATTTGTTAAACGACGCCAGTTAAAATTTCAAAAGAAAACATGAATTATTAAAAAATATATAATTCTTTGAAAAGTGACCGATTATAAAATTTGGGTAGTGTATACGTTGTATGATAGAACAGAGAGATGGCGAACGTTATGACTTTGTAACTATTTCTTTTTAATTTCATATTTAAAAAGAAACAGTGAATGCTATAATGTTTCACTATCAGACGAATATATAGTTAAAATTAACTGGCTCTATCCGAATGTCTAGAGTTCAGGGCCCCGTTTTATGAAACAACTTACGACCATTTTGATCGTAAATCAATTTCTTAAATACTTCACTATAAATTACACTTTTCAAATAAACGTGATTTATTTTCATTTTCTTATATATGTGATATTTCTGCACTGCGTGCACACATAAGTGTCTACATTGAATGCTTAGGTGAAAAAAGTGAACGACTTTAACATTTGAGAAATATCGTATAATACGTATTGATGTTTAATAAAACAGGGCCCTGATCCCGTGTAGGGCAACTTTTCACGATGATTAAGGCAATGTAGTTTTTGATGTTGCAACATCGATCGACAAAATATAAAGGACGAACTGTTATACGTTTCTCTCGTTATATACGTGTTAACGGTCATGCTACGGAAGAACGAGCCTGAAATTAAAACCTGCTCGCCTAATATTTCCTTTTAAGTGGGGATACTCCTTAAAGCTACACAGTCCCTATTTTAACTGATAATAACTCATGAATATGAACATCGATAAATATACGGCTTCAGAATATATGATATATATATATATATATATATATATATATAGTTCCCTGGAACGGGATTTGGGACTTTTAAATTTCGAAGGATGTACGCTGAACCACTATACCACGGCTATTTATTGGTATGTTGTAACATTTTTAACACTAAATAGGCATTACGTAATAACTAACGCGCACACACAAACTCATCAAGCGCTAAATAACAAGTCGAGATATGGTTGTTTTGAGGCGAGGTATTAGTTTCACATTATTAACTGCTATGTTAATTTACACGTGCGACAAGATGGACTAGTCTATATATTTACTGATTAATTTTGAGTTGCGTTCAAATATTTTGTTATTTGGCCTCATAATAAATGGTAGTTAGTATACTATTTTCTTAGTTAGCGTTATAGTTCAGTAGATAGAGCAACTGACTTGAAACCAGAAGGTCGTGTGTTCGAGCCCCGAAAGAGGCTAACGTTTTTTTTCTGTAAAAAGCACTGTTACCTGTGTATAGATACGATGTGCACTGGTTGATGATTATATAGTAAATGATTTCGTGCGCTATATTTGCTCGCTTAATTACCCGATTTCGACATGAGCTGGTGAACAAGAAGTTACAAATAAGTACACGCCTACAAAGAAGAAATCGATTGATAGAGAGGCTGAGAAGCTTTAAGTAGCGTTAAGGGCATTGCTCTATATATGATACTGACAGTTTGTTTATTATCTGGGTACGCGCACGTCCATGCTCCATATTAGTGTGGATAAGTCGTAAACATAGAGCCAGGTCAATAGAAAATGATTTTGCCCAAAATGTATCATTTTGCCGGTAATTTCAACTATAAAGCCGGTAAGCCGGGAAGCCGGTCACGCAGGAGAAAAGCCAGCAAACTCCGGCGCAAAGCCTCAGAAATGGCAGGCCGGGCGTATTATCGTAGAATCTCCGTCGATTAGGACAGATAGTGATATTGATATTAGTGATAGTGATATTGGTCATACTCTTCTTTCTGTTGAACATAATATCTCCATCAGTTTCATATTGGTTTAGGACCTACATGGAAAACAAACTGAATTGCATAAAACAACCACATGAACCCGTAGCAAACACCATCCTAATAAACGCCATGTTTTGTCTGTAACCCGAGGGCTAAATTCCCATCGACAGTGTTCAGAGCTAAATTCTTAATCATTCTGTTGTTATCTATTTATCTCCTCAGGTGTATGACAGACTGAAAACTGTAAATTGCGAAATAATTCAGTCACATTAAAATCAGACCCTCTAATAAGCTTCGATACTTTTCGCTATGCAGAGAGTATCGAAGCGTAATTACGATCTGATTTTAATGAGATTGAAACTAATTTGCCTCTAATTCTGTGATACCCTACAGTGGCCAATTGCTTATGAATCGTGTACACAAATTATGCCGCTTACTGCAATTATCCCGAATACGGCTGGAATAACTTGCCTTAATTTCCCCACATATACAGAAGAAAAAAAGTTTAGCACGACTTTTTACGGATATAGTTTAAACATTAGAACATGTTTAAAGAAGTGTATTATTTTAATTATTTTTAAGCGATGTATCAGAATTACCTACCATATATTAAAAACAACTTATTTCATTATACAAACGTATTGCTTTGAACACATTTAATGTGTGGCATTGACACGAATTGTCCTTTCTGTCATTATTTAAAAAGCGCTAAAATGTGTTCAGAAACGATTATTATTCTCAAACAAAAACATTCCAAATTTCGTAATTTTAAATTACCTCCCTTTTCATTGAAATGAGAACGATTTTCGGAACTCTATCAAAGTATGTTCCCATCATATTTGCTTTGTTTTTATCACCCACTTTGTCACTGGTAAGGTCTATGCCTCTTTATCATTGACTCCGAACATACACGGCTCTGAATCGCGTCTATGGAAATGACATGCATTTTATGTGCTGAATTTATTTTGCTCAGCATATATCGAACCTATTTCTAAAATAATTATTTTCCCTATTTAGTCAATCGATTATACGAAGCGGGTCGAATATAACGTTTGTCATAGCATGAGAACTAACACATTTACTTATGTCTTGTAAACATTTGCTATAGTGAATTACTTATTATATTGCCAGGCTAAAAACTTATGCCAGTATTGGTTGTATTATGTAATATCTACAAACAAAAATGTGTCCACGAGATTCGGATGGCGGAAGGTATACAGTTCCGGTTCTACACAGGAATAAGAGGTAGGTCTGCCTCCCCCACAAAAATCGACCGTCAGACATAGACTAAAATGTGCTGAAAAATGACGCTAAACACCAAAGAAACAAACATTACATTGCACAGTTGAAACATACCCAGATCTCCAAAAGTATTCCTTTCTTTTAGGACATTGTCCCCGAGATGCCTAAAATTAGGCAATTGTTCCCCAGATCCACGTATTAAGGAGGAGGTGGGGGCGGCACTCAGTAGGAGTCAATATCGTGTTTTTTATATCGACACACTATTATTTTTCACGGTGTATAGCACTAACTACAGATGACGTGACATGGCGATGTACAAGACGTGAGAATCATGGCTCTTATGTATGTAAGTACCTACCACAGAGCCATGATTCCTTTGCTTACACTGATTTATAGGACACCATACTCACGTTGCCGTCAAGGTTTCCGAAGACATCATGCAACGCCTGCATAACCTCCTTATTTTAATATTTTAATAGAACAAACGTCCGTTCTATAATTTCAGATTTTTGGTATTTACATCGCCGCTCTCGTGTGATCTGGTTCCGTATTTGGAAACTTAACTCTAACCATCTCATGAATACAATTGCAACACACGTAAATTCACCATAAACGATAACCGAAAATAGTCACGTGTGTGAATTGGGCGGAGTTAAGTTTCCAAATACGAAACGAGATCACACGAGATACCGAAAATGTCTGCAATTATAGAGTCAGTTACAAAACATGCTCGATTGGCGTGATATTCTTCTCTTTGGTGAGTTGCATGCATGCACGTGTGCTATTTAAGGTTTGTTCTATTGAAACACGGCGGTTATTTATCCAAACATTGGGTGATGTCTTCAGGAACCTCGTCGGAAAAGTGCGTATGAGGATCGTTACGAGGTCCTACCAGTCATTCTAAGCCAAGGAATCATGGCTCTATGATAGGTACAAGAGCTATGATTCTCACGTCAAGGTACTGTGTTTAATAAAATAATTGATCGTGGTGTGCGTGGTCGAGGGGTTAAGGACGTTGCGTTGTTAACCTTTTCGCCTTTCACCGTTGCGAGTTCTAATCCCACTGGGAAATCAACTTGTAGGTGAAAATCTTTCGATTCTTACGGATGGCGATAGGTACAGTACTGGTTCTACTCAGGAAAGTGGGTGGTCTGGCTCTGCCACAAACAAATTGACCGTAATATATGAACTAAGATGTGTTACAAATGACGTAAAACACCATTCAAACAAATTGAACGCAGCCTTCCAATTATTTAAAACATGTATTTATTTATTTACAATTTCTTCATTTAATATGGTTAGGCTACACCTTACAATGTCATGGTGATTATTAATTATAATTACATGTATATAATATTCACGTATTTATACATATTTTATGTTTTCCGCGTGTTTCATTAGCCGAAGACCACGCTTTCGAGTCGCACAGTCACCACTGCTTTTATGGTGTGACATAAAGTGATAGTGGGGTTTGGGTGGGGGGGGGGGGGGGGGTCGCACAGTCACCACTGCTTTTATGGTGTGACATAAAGTGATAGTGGGGTTGGGGTGGGGGGGGGGGGCGCGCAAAAGGGTTATTTCTGTTCTGCTGCGAAATTTATATTTTGTTATCTGTTATTGCGAGAAAATTTTAACCGTTTTCTGTTATTGTTAATTTAATGTTATCTGTTATTTCCAAAATTTATTCTTTATTATATGTTATTGAGAATAAGTGTTTAATGTGCCTGTTGTAAGCAATCTGTATGGAATGGGGAGAAGACATTTGTTGTCTTCCCATCTGCTCCCCACCCACCCTCAAGATCGTAAAAACGTCATGTTTGGGAGTGTTAACTGTTATTTGAATTTGTTTACAATTAACTGTTTCGTATTTTTAGTTCCTTGTTATCTGTTACCATCACATTCAGTTTGCTGTTATCCTGTTATGAGACCCCCTTATCAACCCACCCATCTTAGGTAAAACACGGTTGCACAGTTACACTCCAAACTGTCACGTGACAGACACCCACTAGACGTATTTATACAAAAAACAAAAACAGCAACACTAGTCTACTAAATATTTATATGCGAGTGTATATAATAAATGCATGAAAAAGAACACTAGTTTAAGTAAGCATACCGCAATTTATTTCAAACCTGATTGAATTACATATCAAGCAAAGCTTCGTATGCCATGATGTTCCAGTGCCTTCTCAGGCTTCATCGACTGTCCTTATAAGCACAGAGTATCAAGTACTTCTCCATCAGTTGTGACACGTGACAAACGAGTACATCCGATAAGTAACGACGCACCCATTTATTTGCTAAGTAACGATTAATCTTCATTATTCCAAATAATACTCAGTTGACCAATTGATCATTTAGGAATGGACGAGATTTCTCTCTTACAATATCGTATTCTTGCATACTATACTATTGCACTCTGTGTATTGTGTACAATGGTATGGACTTATACAGGATCCGAGCTATTGTATACAGGATAGAGGGTACAGTATACTGGATAGAGGTATCTTATATTGTACCTCTATCCTGTATACTGTACCCTCTATCCTGTATACAATAGCTCGGTAGTGTTATATTGTACCCTCTATCCGGTATACAACAGTTCGGTAGTGTTCTATTGTACCCCCTATCCTGCATACAGCAGTTCAGTAGTGTTATATTGCACCCTCTATCCTGTATACTGTACGCTCTATCCTGTATACTGTAACCTCTATCCTGCATACAATAGTTCGGTAGTGTTCTATTGTACCCTCTATCCTGTATACCGTATCCTCTATCCTGAATACATTAGCTCGTTAGTGTTATATTGTACCCTATATCCTGTATACTGTACCCTCTATCCTGTAAACAATAGTTCGTTAGTGTTATAGTGCACCCTCTATCCTGTATACTGTACGCTCTATCCTGTATACTGTACGCTCTATCCGGTATACTGTACCCTCTATCCCGTAGACAATAGTTCGTTAGTGTTATATTGCACCCTCTATCCTGTATACTGTACGCTCTATCCTGTATACTGTACGCTCTATCCTGTATACTGTACCCTCTATCCTGCATACAATAGTTCGGTAGTGTTATATTGTACCCTCTATCCTGTATACAATAGTTCGGTAGTGTTATATTGTACCCTCTTTCCTGTATACCGTACCCTCTATCCTGAATACAATAGCTCGTTAGTGTTATATTGCACTCTCTATCATGTATACTGTACCCTCTATCCTGTATACAATAGCTCAGTAGTGTTATATTGTACCCTCTATCCTGTATACAATAGCTCGGTAGTGTTATATTGTACCCTCTATTCTGTATACTGTACCCTCTATCCTGCACACAATAGCTCGGTAGTGTTATATTGTACCCTCTATCCTGTATACTGTACCTTCTATCCTGTATACAACAGCTCGGTAGTGTTATATTTTACCCTCTATCCTGTATACTGTACCCTCTATCCTGAATACAATAGCTCGGTAGTGTTATACTGTACCCTCTATCCTGTATACTGTAACATCTTTCCTGAATACAATTGCTCGTTAGTGTTATATTGCACCCTCTATCCTGTATACTGTACCCCCTATCCTGTATACAATAGCTCAGTAGTGTTATATTGTACCCTCTATCCTGTATACAATAGTGTTTTATATTGCACCCCTGTATACAATAGTGTTTTATTGTACCCCGAATCTTGTATAAAATAGTTCGGTAGTTTTTTATCGTACCCTCAATCCTGTATACAATAGTTCGGTAGTGTTATATTGTACCCTCTATCCTATATACTGTACCCTCTATCCTGTATACAATAGCTCGGTAGTGTTATATTGTATCCTCTATCCTGTATACTGTACCCTCTATCCTGTATACAATAGTTCGGTAGTGGTATATTGTACCCTCTATCCTGTATACTGTACCCTCTAAACTTTATACAATAGTTCGGTAGTGTTATATTGTACCCTCTATCCTGTATACTGTACCCTCTATCCTGTATACCGTACCCTCTATCCTGTATACAGTACCGTTTATCCTGTATACAATAGCTCGGTAGTGTTATATTGTACCCTCTATCCTGTACACTGTACCCTCTATCCTGTATGCAATAGCCCGGTAGTGTTATATTGTACCCTCTATCCTGTATACTGTACCTTCTATCCTGTATACAATAGCTCGGTAGTGTTATATTGTACCCTCTATCCTGTATACTGTACCTTCTATCCTGTATACAATAGCTCGGTAGTGTTATAGTGTACCCTCTATCCTGTATACTGTACCCTATATCCGGTATGCAATAGTTCGGTAGTTTTATAGTGTACCCTCTATCCTGTATACTGTACCCTCTATCCTGTATACAATAGTTCGGTAGTGTTATATTGTACCCTCTATCCTGTATACTGTACCCTCTATCCTGTATACAATAGCCCGGTAGTGTTATATTGTACCCTCTATCCTGTATACTGTAGCCTTCTATCCTGTATACAATAGCTCGGTAATGTTATATTGTACCGTCTATCCTGTATACTGTACCTTTTATCCTGTATACAATAGCTCGGTAGTGTTAAATTGTACCCTCTATCCTGTATACTGTACCCACTATCCTGTATACCGTACCCTCTATCCTGTATACTGTACCCTCTATCCTGTATACAATAGTTCGGTAGTGTTATATTGTACCCTCTATCCTGTATACTGTACCCTCTATCCTGTATACAATAGTTCGGTAGTGTTATATTGTACCCTCTATCCTGTATACCGTACCCTCTATCCTGTATACAATAGTTCTGTAATGTTATATTGTACCCTCTATCCTGTATACTGTACCCTCTATCCTGTATACAATAGCTCGGTAGTGTTATATTGTACCCGCTATCCTGTATACTGTACATTCTATCCTGTATACAATAGCTCGGTAGTGTTATATTGTACACTCTATCCTGTATACTGTACATTCTATCCTGTATACAATAGCTCGGTAGTGTTATATTGTACCCTCTATCCTGTATACTGTACCCTCTATCCTGTATACCGTACCCTCTATCCTGTATACTGTACCCTCTATCCTGTATACAATAGTTCGGTAGTGTTATATTGTACCCTCTATCCTGTATACTGTACCTTATATCCTGTATACAATAGCTCGGTAGTGTTATATTTTACCCTCTATCCTGTATACTGTACATTCTATCCTGTATACAATAGCTCGGCAGTGTTATATGGTACCCTCTATCCTGTATACTGTACCTTCTATCCTGTATACCGTACCCTCTATCCTGTATACAATAGCTCGGTATTGTTATATTTTACCCTCTATCCTGTATACTGTACCCTCTATCCTGTATACAATAGTTCGGTTGTGTTATATTGTACCCTCTATCCTGTATACTGTACCCTCTATCCTGTATACAATAGCTCGGTAGTGTTATAGTGTATCCTCTATCCTGTATACTGTACCCTCTATCCTGTATACAATAGTTCGGTAGTGTTATATTGTACCTTCTATCCTGTATACTGTACCCTCTATCCTGTATACAATAGTTCTGTAGTGTTATATTGTACCCTGTATCCTGTATACTGTACCCTGGTGTTATATTGTACCCTGTACCCTGTATCCTGTATACTGTACCCTGGGTACCCTGGGTACAGTATACTGTATAGAGGGTACAATATAAGACTACCGAGCTATTGTATACAGGATAGAGGGTACAGTATGCAGGATAGAGGGTACAATATAACACTACCGAACTATTTCATACAGGATAGACTCTATCCTGTATACAATAGTTCGGTAGTCTTATACTGTACCCTCTGTCCTGTATACAATAGCTCGGTAGTGTTATATTGTACCCTCTATCCTGCATACTGTACACTCTATCCTGTATACAATACCTCGGTAGTGATATATTGTATCCTCTATCCTGTATACTGTACCCTCTCTCCTGTGAACAATAGCTCGGTGGTGTTATATTGATATCTTAATATGAATTATGGGTATCCATAACTCGAATAGAAGATATCTATAAATAGAGATATTTTAAAATAATTTAAAGACATCCGTAATTAAAATAGATGATATCTATAAATAATTAATGATATCTATATATAATATAAGATATCTTATATTCGAATTATAGACATCCTTAATTCAATTATAAATATCTATAAATAGTGAATAAATATAGATATATATATATATAAACCCATTTTGTTTTCGGAATACATAGTTGCGATCCTCAGGAGTATTGACTGTGGTCTTCTTATAACATAAAACATAAAGCATTCAGAATCAGCCTTCGGAATCATTCGCAATAATAACATTTATTGAAGCTGATTATTAAGCTTGTTACGGACAGTTTGATTTATTATGCAATTTATTTGAATCCAACCCTGTATCTGTCTCTGTGATGTCCATATATTTAGTGCGTGCCCTTGAGATGTTTGGCTTGTTTTCATGTGAATTCCAACGCCGTATTTCGTATATTGGTATCTTGCTAACATGACGTCACAAATATATCAATACAGTCAAAATAACTAAATGGCTATTCACATCCTAACCGTTTATGTTGTATATTGTCTGTGATATATTAAACTACAGTTGACCATTCGTTTTTAAAACTTAAAACGTATATATCATGTATACCTTTTACAGTGTGCGATTAAATACCATTAACCTATTGTTTTCTTTACTGCCAATACAATTTAAAAAATGTGAAAAATTGATATTCCGTTAGCACAAGGCTAAAATAGTTCAGTTAACTGGGCCAATACGACCCTCCTTGAATTAATAACCGGATCAATACACTTATGAAATCATGTAACTTCAACTCAAAGCTAATAGTTCTGATACTAACACTTCTTTTCTCGATTTACATCTCTCTATTGAAAATGGTGAAATAATTAGCAAAATCTATAACAAGAGAGATGATTTTAATTTTGATATTGTTAATTATCCCCATTTAGATGGGGATGTTCCCCGAGCAACTTCTTATGGAGTCTATGTGTCTCAACTTATTATTCTTTTTTCTAGAGCTTGTACTCGAGGTGAGGACTTTAATATTCGTAATATTTTTTATAACTAAAACGTTACTCTATCAGGGCTACCGTTACCATAAACTTCGTAAAACAAAATGTTATTATCGTAACCCTGATCTTCTTTCCAAATATAAATTTAAAAGCAATCTGCGACAACGCCTATCACAACCTGACTTATATGGTGACGTGATTTACAAACTTCGTAAGATCCTTGGTCATGATCACTTTTATACTCTCTTTGTTAAACTTGTTAAAAGGTTATCAAAAGAGGTTATGACCCTATCATTTTGCAACGCACTGCAAGATTGGTGGTGGATCCATTTACAGTTTGCCACTATGCTGTCCTCTTTAATTGTGCGATGACCGGACAGGTTGTGGATCCTATGATGACTTCTACCTAAAGCCCAAAAGGTGACGTTTGATGTTTGTCTGCAATCTTTTCTTGTCGTGCCCTCAATGGCTTATTTTATTGTTGCTCTGGCTTTTGCCAAATCACTGAGTACGTTCTTTGTGGCTTTCTAGGCTATTTCTTTTTGTATTTATATATTCACGAGCATATTTGTGTTTTACTTATATTGCCTATTAATGCTGCCTTGTTGGTTAGATAATAGTTCCTAGCGGGGATTTCTTTGTTTACACTGTCCCGTTTTATTGGGATGACAGTGGAGTATATGTGAGGTTTGGTGCACTCTAGAACCTGGTTTAAACCCCCCAGCGGCCTTTTTTGCCACTGACCGTTCCAAGGCGGTAGCCCTATTGTCAACTCTTTTTGTGTTTGTGACGTCATATGCCTTTAAACATTGCCATTCATCTTTGTCGTTTCACGTGTTGTTGGGTTTACTGTGCTCTGTGAAAGCTGCATTTCCTGTTCGACTTTTATACTTATTTTTAAATATGTAATTAGTTAGTCATCCGATTTCATCATTTAGTTCATTTTCGAATTGACATCCTCTTTTTCTTACGGTAGACATTTCAGATAAGGATAACCACATTTAAACCCCGGTAATATTCGCAGGTTAGTAAGTTTAACCTTTGACATAAAAAACACGGCGAGCAGTTGACCATCTTAAAGAAAGAACAGAAGATTTGTTTTGCCATATTTATCTTGCAATATATATATATATTTGCAAGATAGTTATATGGTTATTTATGATACCATCATTGTGTTGAATTACTTTTCTCTAGAACTGGTTATTTGACCGAGTTATTGGTTTATGGAAAGTCATCAATTTTCATGTGCAAGTCTATTCCAAGATGGCGATTCTTTCTTTCAATTAGTGCATCATTCATTTCACATTTAGTTTGTTATTATATCAGAATGTATTTCTCTACAATACGTCATTTATGGTTATATGAATTGAGATGTTAGTTCCATTCATGCATTGTCTTATTCGTTTCATTCATGTCATCATGCAGTATATATTCATACATTGTTATAAAAAAATTAAGATATATTGAGATATACGAGTTCTGTTTTAACTTCAGCCCCATCCACACCCCGATCAAAAAACAAAATAAATAGAAAATAAATGAGGCGGCGACACTTACTTACTAGTAGTAGAAAGACAATCCCTAAAATAATTTAATTTGACAGAAACAACACTTTTAATGGCACCAAGGAAAAAGAGAAATGTGCGCATAGATTTCAATTAAAATATCCTTAATAGATTTTCCTTTTCGCTCTTAAAATGACACATTCGAATCTTGACGTATTTATAAATAATAAATATAATTAGGTCTTCAGTTTATTATTTTAATATCCTTTTTGACTTTAACTCTGCTTGCATATGTTTAAATTAACAGTACCACAATTAGGACTTTTTAATTTGTCTTCGTTTGTTCCCCTAAGATTGAACTATATTATTGGTGCAATGTGATCAATTAGTAATATATGCAAAAACAATTTGTTTAGTACTGCTCAAATACATATTTATTCCACAAGTTATATAGAAACAAATACTGATAAGATAGATAATTTGGAAGCAACACACACACAACTAAGACAATAAAGTAGAAGACTCGGTTTTATTGAGCCTGTTAGTTTAGTCTAAACTTATTTATTTTACATCGATTGCAACGAAAGCTCTATGAACTTATTTGAATCACTCTCGATGTCTTCCTGGGTAGAACCAGTACTAAGCAAATGCAGATAAAGTGTCTTGCTCAGGAAAACAACGCATATGGCAATGGCGGGGATCGAACCCACGAGCCTGTTCATGAGAGGTAATGCAAGAAGCAACACCTCTCACACCCCTAGCACCGGCTGAAGCGGTGCTTTACTTCAGAAGATCAGTAAATAATAACGCTACTGATTCGTGGCACGGGGAGACAGTTTACAACTTAACAAATGCTATGTGAATGTTAATAAATTCTGATAAGAGAGAACCTTCGGAAGGAATAAACACAACCAAGATAAAACTAACCGGTTGCCGATAGTTTAAAAACACATAACGATACTGATTTATGTCTTTTTAAAATATTGTACATAGGATCGTAATTTACAACTCGGACGAATTTGTAACTGGTTCGAGCTTAACAACTGGAGTATCATGTTTAGTGCACCCTAGAACCTGGTTTAAACACCCAGCGGCTTTTTTTCCCCACTGACGGTTCCAAGGAGATAGCCCTATTGCCAACCCTTTTTGTGTTTGTGACGTCATATGCCTTAATTCCTTATTAACGTTTCCATTCATGTGTGTCGTTTTGCGTGTTTTTGGGTTTTCTGTGTTCTTTGAAAGCTGCATTTCCTGTTCGACTTTTATACTTTTTTTTGCATATCCAGTAGGGTAAGAGTGAGGTTTGGTGCTCCCTAGAACCTGGTTAAAACCATCCAGCGACCTTTTTTGCCAAGGCGGTAGCTCCATTTACAACCTTTTTGTGTTCTGATGTCTATTTGGCCTTTTATTCATCTTTAAATTTGTTCTTTGTTTCTGTGTGTGTTTGTGGTTGACCGTCGTCCTTGAATGCTACTTTTCCTGTTCAATTTTTATATCTATATTTTCTATCATGACGTTAAATATATTCAAGGTGAACACGTGTTAAACGAGAAACTCTCCTTATAATATTCGTACGGCGCAAACTCGGTCAAAACAAACCGGAAGACGTTAAATACTATTTTTATATATAATTTAACGAAAACAACTCTGTTTTTCAAATTTTCAGTCCCATGGCCTTCTTCAGGAGATGGATGCGACTTTACTCTTTTCATCGCCGAACTACAAAAAAATCCTCATCCGGAATCTTAAATCTAAGCGTAAGGGTTTGCTTTTAAAAATAGACAATGTCACAATGATATTTCGGAAATCTAGATCAAAGAGTAAGAGTTTGCTTAGTAAAATAGACAATGTCACAACGATATTTCTGGAATCAAGTACAAAGTGTAAGGATTTGCTTAGTAAAATAGACAATGTCATAACGATATTTCCGGAATAAAAAACAAAGTGTAAGGATTTGCTTAGTAAAATAGACAATGCACAACGATCTTTCCGGAATCTAGGACAAAGAGTAAGGGTTGCTTTGTAAAATAGACAATGTCACAACGATATATCCGGAATCTAGGACAAAGAGTAAGAATTTGCTTTGTAAAATAGACAATGTCACAACGATATTTCCGGAATCTAGAAGAAAAATTAAGGGGTTACTGAGTAAAATAAACAAGGTCAGGATGATATTTCTGGAATCTAAAACAGACAGTAAGTATTTGCTTTGTAAAAAAACGATTTCACAACGATATTTTCGGAATCTAGATGAAAGAGTAAGTATTTGCTTCGTAAAACAGACGCTGTCACGATGGTATTTCCGGGTTGCTTTGTAAAACAGACAATGTCACAACGATATTTCAGGAAACTAGAAGAAAGAGTAAGGGCTTGCCTTGTAAAATATACAATGCCACGATGGTATTTCCGGAATCTAGAACGAAAATTAAGGGGTTGCTTTGTAGATTAGACAATGTCACAACGATATTTCCAGATTCCAGAACAAAGAGTAAGCATTCGCTTTGTAAAATAGAAAATGTCACAACCATTTTTTCGGAATCTAGAAGAAAGAGTAAGGGCTTGCTTTGTGACATAGAAAATGTCACAACCATATTTTCAGAATCTAGAAGAAAGAGTAAGGGCTTGCCTTGTAAAATAGACAATGTCACAATGGTATTTCCGGAATCTAGAAGAAAGAGTAAGGGCTTGCCTTGTAAATTAGACAATGTCATAACGATATTTCCAGATTTTAGAACAAAGAGTAAGGGCTCGCTTTGTAAAATATACAATGTCACAACCATATTTTCGAAATCTAGAAGAAAGAGTAAGGGGTTGCTTAATAAAATAAACTACGGCACGATGATATTTCTGGAATCTAAATCAAAGAGTAAGTAAGACAATGTTTAGTTTAATATTATTTCATTGTAGACATGTAACATGCATTTTATAAAGTAAGATTTCAAATAAGGGTAACTATTTAATAGTCCTATAGCAGTTTCAGAAAAGAGGCATAGAAAATGAAAAACGTAGCCTATCAATTCAATTAGTTGGATGCCTTTGACATTTTTTGAGACCTGTTGTAGTAACGAATTGTGGTAGCACTAAATAGTTATTCAAGATGGAGTCCAAGATGACCGCTAAAATGTGATATACAGTCATAATAATTGTTTTGTTGCATAAATTCAGTACCAATAAAGGTATTATTATATACGTTTACAGGTACGTGTATCTTAGATAGACAATTTATCTGACAACAATTTTAGTAAAGTATGGCGAAGTTCAAGGTCACAGTCAAGGGTCAAAGGTCAAATCTGAGCTTTTTTAGCGTCTCCTTGTCTTCTTAGTTTATTTTAAAACATACAAACAAAGATTTGTCGGAGGTTTGATACTTGATCATGTTAGAGTAACATACGAGGAATATTTCAAACTCTGTTGTAATCAGTAATTGTGGTAGCACTAAACAACAGTTATTCAAGATGGCAGCCAAAATGGGATATAGTCATAATATAATTGCTTTGTTGCATAACATGTGTACCTATAAAGATATTATAATATAAATTCACAGGTTTGTGTATGTTACGTATACAATGTTTTTTCACCAATATTTTATAATAAATGGTAACAGTCAAGGGTCAAAGGTCAAATTTTAGCATTTTTAGTGTCTTTATTTTCTCTTGGTATATTTCAAACATGCAAACAGAGAACTGTAGAAGGTCTGACAGTTGATCATGTTAGACTAACATCCCAGCAATGTCTAGCACTGTTGCCGTCATACAAAAGCTTTCAAATGTAAATGTGTAAATATTAAAGGATCTGTTTTTGATAAAGATGTCTCAGAGGTGGAATCAGATTAAGATATTTAAGTACATATATATAAATGTTGAACAGAAATGTTGCATTCTAGGACCTGTATGTGATATATATTGCTATGCTTAAAGGTATGAACTAAAGTACAGTCAGCAGTAATAGAAGACAAATGTTTTATTAATGATGTATAGTATTACCTTTAGGTGTCTCTGTCCTAAAGTAACACTTATTTCACTATTAGATCTACTTAAAGATATGTATGATATGTTTGTAATTGTTATTTCCAACATCCAACTGAACGCATACACACACACAATAAAACAGCAATGTAATAGAAATATCGGATTTTAAGTGAGATTTAAGATATATTTCATACATGTAGGATTTAGTTTATAACTTTGCTATGAGTTTAAGGGCGTACCTGAGTAGTCCTTACAATTCCTATTTAACTTTGACCAGGGCACAGATTTGACCTTTGACCCTTGACTGTAACCGTGAACTTTGCCATATATTATTACATGTTGAATTGGATGAGTTATCTAAGATATACATACTTATACATTTTCAAAATGATATCTTTATTGGTACAAATGTTATGCAACAAAGCAATTATAATGGCTGTATATTACATTTTGGTGGCCATCATGGGCGCCATCTTTAATAACTTTATCATATGTCCGGCATTGACAATTTTGCCTGGCACTGGCAAAGGGTCTGTCGCTCTACATGCTGATTCATGACGTCAGTTAATCAACTCTTGAGCAGACTCTTTGGACATCTACAGCGGTTTTAAATCACTGCCTTCTATGTTCCAAACATCCGTATTGTGTACTGCCTGTGATAAACTTTCCAGACTAGTGACTGAAAATTAGCCCTTTTTATCCATAGGAAAAACAGCCAGTATGTAATGTTTACAATATTCCCAACGCCCTTTGAGACATATAAAGCGGAAACAACTTTTCAAAGGCGATTGCACATTCCGAATATAATACCTTATCTTCTCCTAGTGCAATCAAATACTGCTGATAGGTTTCGGACATATCTAACAGATTTAGATATTTTACCTTGACATTTCCAGATAATGCATTACTATCACCGTTGTTATTGCTTGGAAACGGGAAGTATAGAGCATAGCGACTGTATATCCCTCCTATATAGGTCCCAGTTTGTATTTTTTTCTGTTCGAAACCATAGTTAATTAAAAGTTAGACAGTTATCTGTGTATACATTTAGTACGGCAACATCGGTATCTCATGCATTATAACCACTCTTAACAGATGTTTCGGAGGCAAGCTGAACATTAAATAGCATGCGTTTATCTGCCTCTTTGTGGTGAGACCTGAGATCCTTCAGTGGTTGTATTTGCGCTTGACAAATCATTTGCGTGCTATCCCTGAAATTCGAAAGCGTGAATGAGAACTTTACCATGATGCAATATTTCTGGCTCAATGTTGCACCATCTTTCACATAGTCATGTTTCTAAGTTAGCCTGTTTGACAGAATTACTGATGTACTTGTGTCACTGCTTCGAAAGAGGGGTGCTAACTCGTTTAGAGAGAGTTAATATAGAGCTTCTAAATTTAGACTGTCATAGCAAATAAATACTGGACAATATTTACCATGTTCCTTAAACAAGACGGTTGCGATATATCCGATATAGTTTTCGACAAATATGATAGAATTAAGTCGATTAAAGTGGGACGAGGACAACATGTTCGTCAAATGTATTGGAAGAAATAATTGCAGCTGATAAAAGACATATTCCGTAGTGGCACAAGTACAATAGTAACTATGCCAATAAAGCCAACTTGGCCTTTGTTGCCACTGACCGTTCCAAGGCGGTAGCCCTATTGTCAACCCTTTTGTGTTTGTGATGTCGTTTGCATTTTTTATTACTTTTGCCTTCTCTTTTGTCTGTTTGCCTGTTTGTTTTTGTGTTTTGTGGTTGACTGTCGTCCTTGAATGCTGCTTTCCCTGTCCGATATTTGTATCTTTTTTTAAACATCATTGCTATGTGAAAGACGGTACCATGATGCATCTGATATATTGCGACATGGTGAAGTTGTCATTCGTGCTGGTGAATTCATGGATAACATGAGCACTGTATGCATTTGTCAGGCACAAATACAACCGAAGACGCATGATTTTAATGATGATCAACATGGCTCCCAGGATATTATAAGAGTAGTTATACATTCACCTTATACCGATGTTGCTGCACTAATAGGCGAATACGCATTTAACTCTCTAACTTGTGATGAACAGGAAAAAAGACAAACTGCAACATATACCAACACACACTGTCCTAGAAAAATCTATGATAGTATAGGTAGTTCAGTTGATAATAGGCCTTCAGCTCTAGAGCTACATATCTTATTATTCTTTTTATTCTTCATCTCAGATTGCTGTCCCAATATAACCTCATACGATATATTGACGTAAAACTCCATTTCATTTCATGCACGTTCAGGTGTTCACGCAATAACAGGTAACAGGTTGTGATAGTACTAGACTAAGTGCAGTATCTGGAAAAGGCAAGAAAAGTATGCGCTAGATATATTAAAGAACTGTAAGTCTGAAAAAGTAGTACTTCATTGTATTTAAAGATGAGGTATTATATTTGGAAAATACAATATCCATTGACAAGTTTGTTTACGCTTTATATGTCTCTAAAATATTAGGGATCCTGCAGACGATATAATGTATTGGCGGTTTTGTCAAAGGAATCACCTACATGAAACAGCCTTAAACATATCAAAAGGGCTAATTTTATGTCATTAGTATGGAAACGTGCATTGCAGACAGTACAAATCGTCATCGTCAAATGTTTTTTCAACTCAGCCATTCACTTCAGCTTTTTCTTCATATTACCGAACTGGGTTGTATTTGTCATCACATTGTAAATGTACATATAGTGCACATATAGCATAAAGAGTCGTGCTTATATATGTATAGATTAAACAGCAGAACGTCTGTAATATTATTCCATGTATTTGACCCCTGACTGTGTTTCCAAATTGAGACTAGGACATGAACATGTATCATGGAATACATGTTTTGATCTATACAAATATTCGTCAAGCTCTATATAATATATTTTTATATGGCATTTGAGCCTTCAATGTGAGCTTGCGTTTTAGCATAGGACAGGTATGTGGTATATTACTGTCTGTATATCGTACTTTAGTGGCCATCTTGGACGCCATATTGAATAACTGATTATGGCTACCTCAGTATATGACTATAACGGGGCTAGAAATATTCCTGGGATATTACTTTAACATGATAAACTGTCAAAACTTCTACAGATGTATGTTTGCTTTAAAATAAATCACGAAAACACAGACACCAACAAAGATCAAATTTGACCTTTGACCCTTGAACTTTGCCATATATTACCATATACTGCGTGAGATAAATTGTCTACCTAAGATACACATACTTTTAAATGTATAAAATAATATCTTTAATGGTACAACTGTTATGCAACAAAACAATTATGATGACTGTATCACACTTTGGCGGCCATCTTGGACGCCATCGTGTGATACCATTTTAGTGCTACTACAATTCATGTCTACAACAGGGCTAGAAATATTTTTGGGATGTAACTCTAACATAATCAAGTGGCAAACTTTCTACATATCTCTGTTTGTATGTTTTAAAATAAACCAAGTAGACACGAACACACTTAAAGAGCTCAAATTTAACCTTTGAGCATTGACTGTGACCTTGAACTTTGCCATTCATTACTAAATTTTGAGTCAGATAAATTTCCTATCGAAGATACACATACCTGTACATTTATAGAAGAATATCTTTATTGGTACGAATGTTATGCAACAAAGCAATTATTATAACTGTATATCACATTTTGGCGGCCATCTTGGACGCCATCTTGAATAACTTTTTAGTGATGACTACAACAGGGGTAGAAATATTCCTGGGGTGTTAATCTATCAGGATCAAGTGTTAAACATTCTACGGATGAGGTTGGCTACGTTGACATTTTTGCAAGGCAACTGCTCTCGGACTATAAGATGTATGAACGTATCGTATTATATGCCATGCAAACGCTTTGGATTAAATGTTTCAATGTACGCAAAC
The DNA here is from genome assembly GCA_037043455.1 of Cyrtodaria siliqua. Classification (NCBI taxonomy): domain Eukaryota; kingdom Metazoa; phylum Mollusca; class Bivalvia; order Adapedonta; family Hiatellidae; genus Cyrtodaria; species Cyrtodaria siliqua. Next base: position 149,640 of record JAWPHD010002730.1, read on the forward strand.
ACAGTGATTCGGTCTTCATTTGCATCTGTAATACACTAGTGTATTACGAGAAATAAGTAATGGCTTTATTACACTCCCAGAAGCCATGTTATGTGATAAACATACATAATTTAAATTATGACATGCACTACTTAACCACTACATATTCGTCATTATTTCGGTTTACATAATAACTACTGTAAATACGCAACTTGAAAACCTTCATGAGAATTGATCATGTGTTTATTAAAATAATTAAATGAAAGCAATTTTAAGTTTATGTCTCTAGCCACCCACAACTAGGTAGGTATACATGTCGATATGCTATTATTTCGGTTTACATAATAACTACTGTAAATACGCAACTTGAAAACCTTCATGAGAATTGATCATGTGTTTATTAAAATAATTAAATGAAAGCAATTTTAAGTTTATGTCTCTAGCCACCCACAACTAGGTAGGTATACAGGTCGATATGCTTCTTTTAATGTCATAATTCCATGTCCAATTACGTATGGTCCCAGTATCTAACAAAAGTCTATGCCCGAAGAAATAATTATATGTATACACGTTAAATGCAAACAATATTGCATTCTCGGATTGATTGTTCATTAACGGCAGTGACACGTGCTTGCTACCGTTCACGCCCTCTAGCCCCGGGTCGAGCAGAACTCAATATTAATCATATCAATAGTATAGAAAGTTAAGCTGTCCCAAAGATGCTATGCATATGGCGGTGACCATGGAGCCTTCAATGCGGTATTTTGACACCATTCCATGGCGACATATTGGAGACATACATCAAATGTTACCGTCCTCCCGGACATCACATAGTCCATATTCCGTCCGGACATTGAAGAATCAAAGATAAAAGCATAGGGACGAACTGTAAATCGGTCAACCACATGCGGTTTAATAAAGAATATAAAGATTATATGAAAGTGATCATGACCAATTATATATGTCACCATAGAAGTCAGGGTGTCCTTGTCGCAGAAGAGTTCTCAAATAACGTCTGTATTAAAAGCAGATAAGAGTTACGATAATAACATTTTGCAAAGTTGTTTCGAAATATATGGTAGCAGTAGCGCTGATGGAGTAACTTTTTAGTTGTACAAATATTACGAATGTTAAAGTCCTCAACTCGATTACAAGCTCTAGAAAAACGAATAAGTTAAGAAACATATACCCCACAAATATTACGAATGTTAAAGTCCTCAACTCGATTACAAGCTCTAGAAAAACGAATAAGTTAAAAAAACATATACCCCACAAAGATTACGAATGTTAAAGTCCTCAACTCGATAACAAGCTCTAGAAAAACGAATAAGTTAAAAAAACATATACCCCACAAAGATCACGAATGTTAAAGTCCTCAACTCGATTACAAGCTCTAGAAAAAAGAATAAGTTAAAAAAACATATACCCCACAAAGATTACGAATGTTAAAGTCCTCAACTCGATTACAAGCTCTAGAAAAACGAATAAGTTAAAAAAACATATACCCCACAAAGATTACGAATGTTAAAGTCCTCAACTCGATTACAAGCTCTAGAAAAACGAATAAGTTAAAAAAACATATACCCCATAAAGATTACGAATGTTAAAGTCCTCAACTCGATTACAAGCTCTAGAAAAACGAATAAGTTAAAAAAACATATACCCCATAAAGATTACGAATGTTAAAGTCCTCAACTCGATTACAAGCTCTAGAAAAACGAATAAGTTAAAAAAACATATACCCCACAAAGATTACGAATGTTAAAGTCCTCAACTCGATTACAAGCTCTAGAAAAACGAATAAGTTAAAAAAACATATACCCCATAAAGATTACGAATGTTAAAGTCCTCAACTCGATTACAAGCTCTAGAAAAACGAATAAGTTAAAAAAACATATACCCCACAAATATCACGAATGTTAAAGTCCTCAACTCGATTACAAGCTCTAGAAAAACGAATAGTTAAAAAAACATATACCCAACAAAGATTACGAATGTTAAAGTCCTCAACTCGATTACAAGCTCTAGAAAAACGAATAAGTTAAAAAAAACATATACCCCATAAGATGTCGCTTTGTGAAAATCTCCGTCTAAGGTACTGATAATTAACGATATCGAAATCTATCTTGTCATAAGTTTTTCTTATTATTTCTCCATTTTTAATTGGGAGATGCGAATCCAAAAAAGAAGTGTCAGTATCAGAACTATTAGCTTTGTTAAGTTGAAATTCTTTCGAATATATTTACTTTACCATAATTAGAAAAGAAAAGGTTGTCAATGTTTAATACATAATCCATTTTCATTTTCTTATACATTTGATATTTCTGCACATAATGCACGCATAATTGCCTACATCGAATGCTTAGGTGCAAAAATGTGAAATGTGAACAGTGTTAAAATGTGAGACTTATCGTAAAATGTGTATTAAAACGAGGCCCAGCTGATGCACTAGCTATGCCCTATAATTAAATGAGAAATGCAAATTTGCCATGAGTTTCCCGGTTATCTCCTAATTCAAGATCAGTGAGCTATCGAGTGTGATTTGACTTGATAGTAGCTTGTTTTGTAATCGATGAAAAAAAAGGTTTTGCGGATTTATTTAACAATGGCCATGTACGTGTGACTGTGGAATAGCGAAAGTGGTAATAAAGCAGCGGTATACCCCAAATACATTTGTAGAAAGTCGTAAACGTCGTTGTTGTAAATTTCTAAGTGACATCTTAATATTACATACTATTTCAAGCTGAATTTATTATCGACAGTAGCACCACGAGGGTTATAAAACAAAGCTCAATTTATTCCGTGAAAACTTTATCGTATTCTGTATTTGCAACTGTTCCCAGAAAAAAAGATATTTAAACACACATTTTGTAGCAACAAACGCACACGAGGCGGGATGGGGTTTAGCTATCTACAAAGATAGTAAACGAATAACTACCATTATCAGTCAACATTATAGTCAGAACATGTAAACGTAATACAGTGTTGCACCATATATTACCTCTCATGAACAGACACGATAAAACCAAGTCTGCTACTTGTCTCTCTTGTTCGTGTTTGTTGCTTCCAAGGGATCCCGTTTTCAATTTTTATGGACATTCACGTTAGCGTTTGTTGAGTTCTGTATGGTGGCTGCAAAAAGTCTCCCGACTAGAAATAAGTAGTGTTATTACTTACTGGTCCCTTTGGATGATCATCAAACCCAATCTGTGTGGTTTTAAGTAGAGTACCGCTTAAACCGGCGCTAGAGGGCGTGACTAATAATTCAACAACCTGGACAAGCTATTGAACAAGTTATAACTGTGCTCTTTCGACTTTTATTCCTATTTTACCAAGAGTCAATTGAAAGTTTAGACATATATATATATCATTGTCTGTATAATGCACTATTATATATCATAAAATATAAGCGTTTTTCATTGGTCTAGAAGCAGTCACGTGTGATTAAATAGTTCTGACGATTCTCATTTTAAATATGCCATCCGTTCAATAGTTCATCATGTGACCGCGCAATAACAAATTTAGCGTGCAATAGTACATCTTTGTCATTGACGCACTTTTTTTAAAAATAGCAAAGCGTCAAGTGACCGTGGAATAGTCGATCTGTGTCAGTGACGAGCTTGTTTAAATGAACAAAGGAAGCAGATACATTGTTTACACGCCTCACACTCTAAATTTTTATTTTATTAGTGACAAAAAATAAAAACTGTTATATTTTATATTATATAATAAAACAACTATGTAATGCCTTAGGAGTCAATGGATTAGAACTATTTATCCTCGGGAGTGACTACTGACCCTTGAACGATACTATTGCACTCGTCGTGTCGCCTCGTGCAATGGTATTCTTCTAGGGTCAGTAGTCACTCCTGAGGATAAATAGATCTAACCATTGACTTATAACGAATTAAATAGTAGTAGTATAGATACTGGGGGTACCAGGCCAGTTTCCCCTCGCGGGGAACGAGAATAACTAGTGAAATATGCCAGGGGTGGACTCAGGCGTAACTTTCATAAATGTAAGTTACACCTAAATCAATACCAACATATTTCAACAGTTTTCTCAAGCAGCCCGCTCAGGAAAACTCGCCTGATACCCCCAGTATCTATACTACTAATCAATCCGGTTGCCATTTTAATAAAATAACATTTGCAACTCGTTAAGCAAAGTCAGACGGAACCGGGCAGTAGTCTTCATCATCGCTCTGCATATTATTTTTTACTTGTATGCTAACGTATCTTGTCCGTTATCTAGTATGTATCGTTTATCATCATAAGCTGATAAACTTTTTTTATTTATTGCATAGCTGCTTATGTTATGCTTTTTTGATCTAATGACTTTCATCTCATGGTGAGCTTCTGTTGCCGTAAACAAAATCTTTTTGTAATCATCATGTGCTATCTGTTTTTTAACAACACACTTTTTAACACTCTTTCATTTCTTTTCGCTAACCTCATTATCTAGCATATACGAATATAATTTACTTCGTAGTCCGACAAATTCAACAATAGGCATACCGCACGTTTCATCTTTCATCTTGCCAATAACCTTTTTATTATCATTAAAATGAAACTGACTTTTTGGATCATAATCACAATTATCAAACAGTTCTTTATCCTTGTAAAAGTCTGCATACACATCTTTTGTTTTTATTTCATAACACAAGGAATCGGTATCAGTAAATATTAACTTAGCTTTTCTATCATATTTGTTTTTGATATAGTTGTAATGGAAATCATACATCAAATATTTTGACAAGTCTAAAATACACATACCAACATAAATAGGGCGATTTAAAACTAATCGTTTTTTTATTCTGTTTATGGCAAATAAATTTTCATTAAACATTTTACAAGAAATAAATGAAGGTCTTGCTGCATATTTTAAAAGGACCTCCTCGTCGTGAGTCAATTTAACATTAATTCTTTTTCTCAAATTTTCCATAGTTTTGCCAAAAACTGAATTGATCATCAGTTTGAAGAAATCCTTTTCAAAAGCATTTTTACCGGCTGTTCTCTTAGCAGTATTAAAGTCTATGTATGTCTTTAACCACTGTGATTCGTCGAACTGTAGTATTCGGTGTATTTTTGTTACCTTTAATCCAAGCTTTTTATACAATTCTAAGTTTCTAAAATGCACGACATACTTTTCTTTATTTTTTAACGTTGTAACAAGTTTGTTAACTTTACTAGATCCTAAATTAAACTTTTGTTTTAAATTTTTACAATAGTCTGACAACCACTCATCTTTGATATTATATTTCTGGGGCAAGAGGATAATCATTATGCGAGTCATGCAGTTTCTCGGGATACTCAATATCGCACTAAACAATGTAATTTGATTTTCCTTTTTCAAACTTATCAACCCACTTGAAGTTGCCAGTAGGTAACGGTTGGCACATAGCCCACCCGTACAAGTTATTAGCATCGAGATATATTATGTACTTGCTTTCTTTTTTCTTGTCATAGTTTTTCATATATTTATTGTTAGCTTGTGAATATATATTTGCAATATAACTCGTACCGCCTCTTAATCCTTTTTCTACGAACAAATATTGATCAATATCAGTTATTAAATCAAGTTGGATACCAATCATCTTGAGGCATGTATCCCAGGCTAAACCAGGACTACTGAAGTAATGACAAGGATCTAATTTGTAATACTCAATGCACATTTTTCTAAAGTTTTCAAAAACATCTGTCAGTAACAGCACATCAGTTTTAAGATACAGATCATGATATTCTCCCATATTCTTAATCTTAAATGTTTTCCATATTCTTTTAGCGTGTTCATAATCCGCATCTGAAATGTGCTCATTATTTAATTGAGAATAAAAGCTATCTTTGCCGGGTAACTTAGTATCCCCGAAGCGTTCAAAACTGTTCATGTAATCATAAGGATATACACCTTTTCGTTTCAGCAAGTCTAGCTTTTTATCGCTATATTCTTGAGATATGTATTGAAACGATGGAACGTTTTTTACTAGATTATCTAATGATTGGGACATAAACTGAAAACTATCAATAAATACTAAACTTTTTCCTAACATGAAAGCCATATACTTTTCCATGTTATTTGGTATAACATTTATGTTTTGTTTAAACTTTCCGATGTGTTGCATTATGAAGTGAGAGTCATATCCTCTCAAGTTATGAAACACAACAGGTATTTTTCTAGTCAACCTGAAATTAATATTACATATATCATGAGTGCTTCCCATGTACTTTCCAGTTATATGACAATGGTCCCTGAATTGTCTAAGAGAGTTTTCATATGCTACTGTACGGCTTGGGTCATCTTTTTTAAGAGTTATTGAAAAACCATTACCGCAAATATGGCATGATTTAGATTTTTGGAATCTAGCTTCTTCTTTCTGCGACATTACTAGATCTTTTTTAAAGTTTGCATTCATAGTTTTTTTGCACAACTTTTCTTCTTCTATCATTTTTTCCAAAAACTTGTAAACAGCATTTGGTCCTCTGTATGTCACAACTGGTTTTGAATATTGATCATCATAACAACAAACAACCTTATACCCATAACTGCAATCAGTATGCTTTTGATATGCTTCCGTATGTGATTTTTTAGGATTGTTTGATGCTGAAGAAATACTTTCGGTTACTGCTTCAAAATCAGCATATATAACAAACGGAACCATTAGCTGCCTGTCATAGTTTTAAAACTTAACTTTTTCATCTTTGTTTGGCATTTGTATTGCTTGTTTTCCATTAAGTGAGAGACAAACAGGTTTAAGTTTTTCCAGAACTCTTCCTAATGTAAAGCACTGTAAGCATGTTTTACAAAACCATTTTTTTTCATTGTGCGCTGTTTGATTATACATCAAACTGTTAAAGTTTTTTATCCATACGTAATGATTTTTTTCTTCTTCGGTGATCAAAAGCATGTCACAGACGCTCCTTGGAGCGTCTCTGGACGGCGGGCTAGCCCGCCGGTCACATGTTTTTTCTGGTTTATTTTTTGATATGTACAAAGGGTATACTTGATTATCTTCATATCCAAATATGTTAAAACAAATGTTGTTTTGTTTTTCTATTTTTGGGATTTGTTTGATAGTAACAGGAAATGTTATTCCCTTGTAATCAAGATCATCAATATGCTTTTTGTACTTTGTTATTCTTTGAGGTTTATTATTGACAGGGAATTTATAAGCCAAATGGCACCATCTAAAGCAATCGTTATCTTTTCATTTTTTATATTTATTAATCCTTTTTTAGCATTAGTAAGTTTTTTTGGTAAATCCAAATAAGAGCTACCTCGCAAAGGCTTATACTTTATTCGATTTATATAGTGTGCGTCTAGTGTCTCAATTACCCAACCACTTCCTTCAGAAAGCCAATTGCCAATTCTATTTATAATTTCTTCCTGTGCTTTGTCTAATGCTTCTGATATTTGATTTTTGTTTAATATTATTACAGCCTTGAGGCAAAGTAAGCTGTCTTGTATATAATATGAAAACCTCCTTTATGTTCTTTATCCATTGGTACCTTTTTTAAAAGTAAGTTTTACATCAATGCTTAATTTAAATCCGCCTGTTCTTTTTAGTTCTGCTTTGAGAAACTTTACAGCAGGATAGTGTACTTTTTGTAGATGAACAATCGGATCATTACTACTATAAATATCTACTTTAAAAACCTTGCTATACTGTTTTGGGGATATTTCAATTTCTCGAATACTCATTATATAATATTACATGCCTAATTAAATAGCATTTTTTTTATTGAGAAATGCTTTCATCAGTAACCTCATCATTATTAGTTTTATCATCTGTAACTTTATCAGCATCCTCACCCAAAAGAACATCTATCTCTCCGTCCAAAAGAACGTCTAAGTATTTCCGAAAGCATTTTTCTTCAAGAACTCTATTATCTATCATCTGACTTATTTTTACATGATATTTGCAGTATCTATCAAAATCAACAGTTTCAAGATCACCTCCAGCTGCCAGTGATTTTATTTTTATCCTGTATTTGCAATAGTTTATAAACTCGTCTTTATCAAAAACTTCTGCATCAATCATTTCTTTTAAACTTTGACAAACGTTTCAAAGTCCTCGTAACATCCGATATCAGTATTAATCACATGAGGTTTTTCTAGATTGCTGATTAGATTATCTCTGAACAACTCAACATTTTCAGACATTACTTTTAATTGTGTTTCATTAAAAATCTTAATTTCTTTATCTGCTAGATCTGTGAGAAGCTTTACAGCATCATTGCACTCAATCTCAGTTTTTATTGCCCAATCTTTTTTAAGAGCTGCAATATCATCTGACAATCGTTGCATGTGAACTGTCTCAAACTCTTTGACAAGTTCATTTGTCTTGGTTAAAAGAGACTGCTCGTAAGCAGCTACTTTCTCATAAACCTTCTGTTCCTCTTCAAAATGTTTTCTTTCTTCTTCTACATAACTGTAAATACTCATATACTATAGATTACATTATTTTTATTTATCCGTACCTCGCCGGCTATCCGGCGAGCTAGGATGCTTTGCCGGCTAGCCGGAAAATCATCCGTACATAATAATTTTAATTCCTTTGTCTAACAAAATGCTGTAGTAAGCAATAAAAGAATATTTGTGTACTGTTGAATGGTAACTGGTTGCCTCTGAAATTTGTTTTTTTACAAAAAGCACGCAGTTTGTTTATATCTCCTTTTTTTATTTTATATGACAGTTTTAGTTGTTTTACCATTGTTATGATTCTTTCAGTCAGATCTTGAAAGTTTGTAAAAACTATTAACTCTTTGTCAAGTTTACTCATATCTTCAAAATCAACCGTTTGGGCATATGCCATTTGATCTTCCTTAAAGTTTTTGATTTCCTGTTCTTCTTGATCCATTATAATATTACGTAAGAAAATATTTTTAAGCCTTATTTAAATATATAATTCTATAGTATAATATAATGAATTGTAAATATTGTAAAAGAGTTTTAGATATTATTGATCCTCCTGGGGTGTGCACAGATTGCATCTTATTTTACACAACTAATAAAAAAATGCTTTGTAAATATTGCACGAGAACCAAGCTGTGTTACAAGTGTACATACGCATGCGTGAATTGCAACGATACTTGTGAAGTTTTCGATAATGAGCGTGTTTGCCTTAATTGTGGCACTCACAATGGTTATAATCTTATCACAGGTTACAACTACAACCAAAAGAAAACTATTTACCACAGAAAGTACCATTTGGATAAATACTTGGTAGAATATGATTTGTCTTCTGCAAATTGACAAAGATTTGAAATAAACATGTCAGACAATCCAGTACACTAAAAATTGTAAACTACAACTAAATGTATATTGTCATCATACATGCTTATTTTAATAGAGACCGGGACTAGAGATAGCACCCTTTACTTACGCATAAACTACTTTATCTTAATTCATAAACGTTCTATAAAAGATTAAATAGGTTCGATTTCTGTAAACAACACGTTTCACGTCCATATTGGAAAATGTATTGTACTTACTCATTATTCAATACATTCGTCCTTTTATGTTTCGTCCTAAATGAACATTTAAAAAAAAAAAAAAAAAAAAATTATAATGATATGCGGTATTTATATTACATTCTCATTTATTTTATTATTCAATGCAACCTAATTAACAAATTGATATTAGCTGTTTAAATAGTGGTCTCCTGCAAAACGTGTGTGATCGTTGTTTGTGTATGCTTATGTATGATTTGCCATTTGTGACTATTTGAAAACTACTTGTTGTAAATTGTATATACTTATGCATTTCACCTGTGTGAAACTGAGTAATTAATAAATAAAGATGAATTGAATTGAATTGAATTGAAGATTTGTTTAACAAAATTGTAAAGATTTTGGATGAGCTAGAAGGTCGAAAAGGATCAATTAAATTTGAATACATTTTTCAGAAAATATTTAAAATATTAAAAATAGAAAAAGAAACAAAACCGATTAAAACAAAATCAACCAGAGACAAGTACGATAGGATATGGAAACAAGTCGAATTACGACTGAATGCCATGACCGTTTAACTTGAACAGATGCTCCTACGGAGCATCTTTACTAGCTTAATGTCCATTAAACTTGAACCTTTTCATATACATTTCCAGAGGTTCTGTAAAGTTATCATTCTTTTGAATCTCTAATATTTTATTGAAGGTAATCCTAATTACCTCTTCGTCATTTTCTAGTCCTGTTGTTGTTTGGACATATGATAGAAGTTGTTTAAAACTCCTATGATGTGTTTTTAACAAAGTCTTTTTTTCTGCTATTCTTGTTTTACTTGCTAAAACAGCAACTACTGGAGGAACTGCGCCAACCACAGCTATGAAAACAGGAATTGCTGGAACTAATGCTAGGAGAGCACCACAACCAATTTTTCCGCTGGTAATCTGTAACGTTGTGTATATAATACCGCACAATTTATAACTGCGTCTGTATGCAGCTACAGACCCAGTTGCGTTCATGTACCCCAAATAAATGCAGAACGAACGCTGAACGGACGGAAAATGAACGCAGAATGAACGCAGAACGAACGCAGAATGAACGTTGCACGATCTATATTTTAAAAATGCATTTCGTACGTTGCGTTCGTTTCGTTCGTTTCAGGCATTCAGCGTTTTAAAAAACGAACGATGAATGCATTTTTTAAAACTCTAAACGCTGAAAACGAACGCAACGAACGATGAATGCACTTTTTAAAACGCTAAACGCTGAAAACGAACGGAACGAACGAAACGAACGCAGCGAAACGAACGCAAATGCATTTCGCTATTTCGGATAACTTTCAATATTATCCTTTTGAGTACATAATTAAAGTCTCGATTTAAACGAAGTGCGTTTTGCAGTATTTTAATGTAAAGAAATACACTGCGTAAATGGTGTTTTTAAGCACGATTACAAACTTTAATTTATAAATAGGAAATGTATTTATTGTGTAGCACAAACTTTTAATTATTTCATTATAAAACTGAAATAATGTTGGTAAAATCAGACGGCATATTTTTATATAGTGTCAAGTATGTTAAATTTTGATGAAAATAACATAAACCCGGAAGAAAACAGAATCATCATTGTGCACCGCCAAATAATGTCAACCAAAGGACACATTCTTCAATATGATCACAAACATTAGCCGCCGACTAATGGTAAGAACCGCAAGACTGGATATCATGCGTAGTTTAATCGTCAGAAATGTTGCGATTGGTAAACGCTGAACGAACGAACGCAAATGCATTTTCTCCGTTTGTGCATTTAAACGCACACATTATGTTGCGTTCGTTCCGTGCATTTAAATGAACGCATAGTGTCGTTTATAAACGCTGAATGCATTAAAAAACGCAAATGATTTGCATTTTAAAAAATGCATTCATAAAAATGAAATGCAAACGGAATGCAAACGGAGCGCAAACGGAACGCAAACGAAACGCAAACGGAATGCATTTTTGGGGTACTTGAACGCAACTGGGTCTGTACAAGTCGCGTCAAGTGATCAATTAATTCTTCTTTGGTTTTCATGTATAATTACAGTTAGACAATAATTTAATTAAAATATTTAGAAAATAGTTGCTCATGCTCGTTGGGTGACATTTCGCCTATTTTTAATAATTCATCGATTATGCTAATACCTTTATTTATTAGCTGTGGACTATTATTCCCTGATTCGATGCTTCCGCATACCAACTCTAGATCATCCATTAAATCATTAGGATTATTGTAATAGTCAACACAACCTCCTAAAATCTTTTTGAACTTTGAAGAACCCTTGTGAATTGGTAAATCAGATAATTCTGTTAGTTTCTTAAAAGCATCCTGAGACAGCCTTGAATAAGTTTTTCCATTGTTGTAACGCTTTGTTATCAAGTCTATAAAATCATCATCTACTTTTAGGTCTAACACAACTGCTTCTCCTTGTTTGGCAATAAGTTTGTGATGACCAATAAGCTTAGGTAAATCAATTTGTATAATTCCATAGCGACCATTTTTGTCGACTTTGTAGGAATTTCTTTTTTGTTGTATTCCTTTGCCAAAGACGGGAGAATGCAAAAGCATTGCATCAATTCTTTCTCTATAATATTTTAAAGCTTTTGACTCGTTTTCTATGTTTTTCCGGATTCGTTTATAGTCTTCATTCGTGGTTGCATCCTTCTTTCTTTTTTTAATTTGTTTAGTAAGAGCAGTCATATCGCGACCATTTTGTTGGATAATCTCACTAACATCCCCGAGTATGTCAGCAAGTTTTTGGTCATCTCCGGCTACACTCGACGGCCAAGGTAATTTATGTCTATCTATCACTTCTTTATCGATTTAAGCATCTAGATTAGCAGTAGTTGATTTACGAGTTTCTTCGGCAAATAACCGGGGTAATCCTCGGTATGCCTCATGTTCTTGTACTTCCTCACCTATTGCTGCTGGAAGAGCGGCTAATTGCTGACTTATTTTCGGAAGAGAAGCTAACTGCTCGGTTAGCTGTTCTGACTGACTTTTTATTTCGCTGGTCACAGGTTTAAATATTTCTTTGTACAAATCACGACTAGCTCCCTTTTCTAGTATTTTTTGGGTAACTTTATTCTCGTATTCTTTAACAAGCTCACTCGCTTTTTGCTTTTTATCTGCTAATTCTTTCCATTTTAACAAAGACATGTATAATATAAGGTTAGATTAAAATAAGATAAATGAAGTTAAGTTGACATGAGTTAAACCAAGTTAAGATAACTTAAATCGAGTATTATGCAGTTTTTGTTTTCTTTTTAGCCGCAGGTTTAGCTGCTTTCTTTTTAGCCGGAGGCTTAACTGCTTTCTTTTTAGCCGGAGGCTTAACTGCTTTCTTGACCGCAGGTTTAACTGCTTTTAATTTGTTTCTGATGAGTCTAATATTTGCATGTGCTTTATCAGACTCATTTTGTATTTTAACCAACTTTTTCTCCAGACGTGTTATCTCACTAGGAGATTCAGATTTGCTTAACATTTTATTTATATGCTTTCTTTCTGCTTCTAATCCTATCAAATAAATAGTATTTGGTCGTTCTTCTGTTTTCGACAGACTTCCTGGATTTTTTGTTGTTGGTCTCCAGACAGCAGGATCTGCATCTTTTTGTTTTGTAGGTCCTGGGATATTCATCTTAACTTTTTGTAATCCATAATATCTGACTTGATTAGCTTTAAAACATTCTGCTTCTGTTCCAAGTTGTTTACCACGAGGGATTTGTTTTATTCCACAATACACCTTTGACATATATAATAATACTTAGATAATATTAATATTATCTGACTATTATTATAATGGAAATTCCAAACTATGACATGAAAACAGAAAACGGTAATTTTAAACAGATATGGAACTTCATGCCAGACTGTTGTTTTAGAATGTTAATTTGCGGTAATTCAGTTTCTGGCAAAACAAACACATTAGTTCACATGTTTCTAAAACCTTTGGTTTACTACGACAAGATTTATTTGTTTGCTAAAAACTTGGAGCAATCAAAGTACAAGGTCTTATCCCATAAACTTGAAAAGATAGCAAAAAAGAATAAAATCCCAGTTGAAGATATATTAGAATGTTCAAATGATGAAGTTATCCCTGTGAATGATTTGGATTCTGATACTCAAAAGATAGCTATTTTTGATGATTATGTTTGCGAGCGCAATCAAAACGATATTATTAATTATTTTATCCAGGGAAGACACAAAAATTGCTGCGTGATTTATTTATCTCAATCTTATTACAAAACTCCCAAAGTCATTCGTTTGAACTGTTCTCATTACATCTTCTTCGCGACTCCGGTTAATCGTGAGCTTGGTATGCTTTCCAACGAACAAGATGTCAGCAAAGATTAGTATAAAAAGCAACTGACAAGCAGTATGACTTTCTGTATCTTGATCGCCCGAGGAAGTTAGTAAAACGTAACTTCAACGGCGAAATTTAATCTAATCATATTATATAATGGGACTTTTTAATGATCTTGGCGAGGAAGTTACCACTGGCAGTGTTAATATTACAAATTTTGGTATTGTGCTGTCTGAGTATGTAAAACAAAAACATTTGGTTAATTATCTTAACAAAGGCAGAAACCAGGATTTTTTTTTGAGAAGTGAGCTTAACATGGATAATAATAAAATTATCAAAGTTGGTAATCCAGAAAAAGCAGGTGATGCAGCAACAAAGCAATTCACTGTAAGAAGAGTAGCAAAAATCATACGTGATTATAATATTGATAAAATTCCAGACATGATAAAAAATTTGACAACAGGTGTTGATGATAAACTTAGTCAAATACAAACAAAGTTACAAGCAAACCGCGAGAAAATGCTTGAAATTCAAAACGGATTGAAAGATGAAATAAAACTTTTGAGTGATGCTTTGAAAGAGTTAGAAAAGAAAGACGATGTATTGGAAGAGAGTGAAAACTACAAGAAATTAAGCGAACAAATAAGAGCTGGTGTTCAAAATATTAATGCACGGATTGGGGAAATCAATACACAAATGGTTGACAATAATGAACTTGAAACTGCTATTGCTGATGCTTCAAAACAAATGAGAACTGCTTTTACTGCCGAAGTAACTCAAATTAAAATATTAAATGAGCAGATAAACACCAACGTTGCCGATATCAACAAGAAATTTGAAGATATCAAAAAGAAAATGGTTGATGGTAAGTCGATGGAGACTGCTCTGAACAAACTGGTCGACACTGATAAACTTTAGACTGCACTGAGCAAACTGGTTAACACCGATAATCTTGAGACTGCTATTGATGATGTTTCAAAGCAATTGAAAGCCGCCCAGGAAAAAAGAAACACAGCTTTTGATGGTGAAATAGCTTCATTGAAACAGTTTAATCAAAAGTCTGGTAGTCGACATACAGCAATTATTGGTATAATTGATGAGTTGAAAGCAACGGTAGAATATGCAAGTCGGATTCTGCTGTTTGAATATACAATAGATGATGGAATTAGCATCATGCAAGATCGTGCCGGTTATGCATCATATCCAACACGAAAACCACTTAAAAGAACCAAACGTAATGGTTTTATCGAAGCGTTTACTTTTGTAGCCAATCCATTTGTAAAAAGTGAACAATATGCAGCAAAAACTGATGGTGGTGCAACAATTGTAAAACCCTGGCGTTATGTAGTTGAAGCAGACCTTACATATACTGTTGCAAATACAAACATTCGTCGCATAGAGTCTTTTAGTTTGTTTAATGTAAGTACCGATGAGTCATTTGCTGACCCAAAAATAGAAAATGGTAAACGAATACTAAAAGAAACATTTGAATTATATCTTCCGAAATCTCATTTTTGGTCTATCTTTGAAAACATAAAAGATGAAAATACTCAAGTTTTCAATTTTGAAAAATCAAGTTTTAAACTGTATTACAAAGGTGATTAATTTTAGCATTTCATTTAATCAAACTTATATTATATGGAACAAAAAATTGTATTATCATCAGAAAAAGCTTCAATAATTAATAGCTTAAATACACCGAGTAATTTTACAACTGTATTTGACAGACCATTAATTTTAGGCAGGAACAAACAATATGGTATTGGGCTCGATAAGATTAATTCCATGACTTACTCGTGGTATAATATTAGTGAGGATTTTAATAACAAAGTGATAAGGTATCACAATGGAACAGATAAAGATCCAAAAGCTATTATTTTTACAAACGGAAATTACAGTTATGCTGATATCGATAATTACATAAAAGAAACATTGACTGTAAACAATGATTTAACTGATGACTCACCTGTCCCGATAAACATTGAGTTTGATTTATCAAGTTTCAAATGTTAAGTTACCATTCATAATAACTTTGTGCTTGATTTAAGAGAAACAAACGTTCACACCTTAATCGGGTTTGACAAAGATGCAGTTACCAGAGAAACTAAATTTGGAACTGTGACGCCAAACATGACAAATTCTATTGATACATTGTATATTCACTGTGACTTGATAAGTAATTCTATTGTTGATGGATCATACGGAGATGTTATTTATGAAATAAGTACAGCTGATCTTACGAGATCATATCCTTTCAAAGATGAACCAATAAGAGTCGGGTTCTGTGAGGTAAACAAAACGATCATTAACAGTATTAATATTTACATTACCGACTTCTCTGGTAAGATTATTAATCTTAATGGTGTCCACACATCATTCCGTTTTGTTTTGAAGGAATTAATGTAACATAAGTTATATGGCATGTTTAAAAAAAGTGTATGACACTAGTACGGGAACATATACTCAAGTTGATCGATTAACTGGAGCTGGCATATTTGACATTTTTTCAAAACTCGGATCAAAGATATTCAGTGAGTCTGTGAAAACGGCAGGCAAGAAAGCATTAGAAACTGCTGGAAAGCAAATCTTAGAAAGCGGTTCTAAAAAACTTGGAGATGAAGTAGGTAAAATGGCTGCTGATAAGTTAGTTTCAGTTATAAAACCTAAACCAAAAGGTGAGATGATTTTAAAAGAACTTACAAAGGCTGATAACAAAAAAGAAGTTGTAGCTAAAACTGAAGAAGATGTAAATGCAAAAATTAACAGATTACTATCCGGAAGAGGAACCAAAAATATTAATGCGAGAATTAATCGATTAATTAATAAAAAATAATCTAATTACTAGTATATATAGATGTTTCGAAGTAATCAATATAATACTAGATACGAGCATGTACCTATTCAGTTAGATACCCCCGTGACACAACCAGGAAATAATACCAGACAAATGAAAAGTGGTTACCAGTTTACAACAAATGATAGAAGTTCTTACTTTGATTGGTATAACGCATATTTTGAAATCAGTTTTCGAGTAAACGAAGTTGCTGATGGAACCAATTTCGCAGACGCTGACAGAATTGCTTTAATTAACGATGCAGCTTCACTGATTGATCAAATGCAAGTAAAGCAAAATGGAAAAATAGTTTACGATGGAAATACTCTTCACAGATTTGTTAATATCAAAAGCTTGCTTGAAATTTCTGACGATTATGCAAAGACAACCGGAACAAACGAATACTTTTATTTAGATAATACGACTGCGGCAGAATCCCGAGATGATCAAGTCGGTTATAATTCAGGATTTGCGATTCGTCATACTTTGATCATAACTAATCAAAAAGTTGACTCTATAATTCCATTAAACAAATATTCCTTCTTTGGAGGTTTGGAAACAAACATGCTTCCTCCTGGTCAAATTCAAATTAGCTTGCAACTGACAAATGATAATGTGTTAATTTTCAAATCAAGTGGTGATGATGGTCGAGTAGTTATTAATAAATTAGTTTTGTGGGTACCCAGAATGATATTTAACTCAGATGGTTTAAGTTATGTAATGACAAATCATATGACATCAACACGATGGACTTATCTTCGTGAAATGATACAAGAAAGCGGAAGTTCTCAACTAACTGAATCCGTATTTAGAATAACGGCTGGTGTTAAAAATCCCAAACATGTGTTTGTGTATTTGCAAAGGTCAGACAAGAGTTCACACCAAGAGCGAAATCCTCACCTTTTGGATACTTTTCATCTAAATGTTGGTGATGCTGCTTCTTATTTGCAAACAGCCAGATTGGAAGTTGGAAATGGAGTTTATTATCCAGAAACTGAATACAGTTATGATAATATTATAAGAATATTCAGAGATGTTATTAATTATTCTTACAAACAAAATGATAAAAACACTGGAACTTTACTCAATATGAGTAATTTTAAAAATCTCTTCGGAATGATATATTTCGATTTAAGTTACAAGGGAAATGAGGTCAGTGTTGATCCAAAACAACTGAATTTGAGATATAAATTAAATATAGCTCCAGGAGCTCCTTATAAAGCTTATACTATGGTTCTATATGAGGAAGATGTTGTTATTGATACTGTTGGAAATGAATTGGTAATAGTTTAATCTAACTTATAATATATATGACTTACGTAAATTATTCAGTAAATTTATCAGATGGGCAAAAACAGAGTTTAGCGAGGGCTTATGAAGATAAGAGTGAATTAACGCTCAGGTTAAAAAATAACCAACTGACTGAGAATTTCAGATTAACAATATCAACAAAGCTAAATCTGACGGACGGGGATTAGACATAAATATATCAAAATCACAAATGAGATCTCAGTCTAAAAATGGAGGCTTTTTAGGTGCATTAGCTGGTTTGTTAACTAAAACAATATTACCAACAGTAGCTAAATTTGCTCCAAAGATATTAGGGCCTTTAGCAACAGGGGCACTTAGTGGTCTAGCAAGTACTGGAATTGGCAAAATATTTGGAAATGGAATGGTAACTGTTCCTGCTGATAAAAAACAAACACTTTTAAAATCAAATAAATTAACAGCTGCACAAAAAAGCAAAATATCAAAGTCAAAAGGTTCCTGCACCATTAAACTAACACAAAAACAACTGCAAGACATACTGGCATGTGCTTCTAGTAACAAAACGGTAACTGTACCCAGTGGTAAAAAACAGCAAGACGTAACGGCAACTGTTCCTAGTGATAAAAAACCAAAACTTCTAAAATCACATAAATTAACACTTGCACAAAGAAACAAGATAGCAAAGTCAAAAGGTCGCTGCCCTGTTAAACTAACTAAAAAGCAACAGCAGGACGGAGGATTTCTTGGAATGCTTGCATCATTAGGTATTCCATTGATTGGATCTCTTATTAGTGGCTTAACTGGAAAAGGTTTGCAAGTAGATAGAAGAGGACAAGGTTTGCAAGTAGACTCACAAATCAGGCCATACAGAAGTATCCCATTCATAAAAAAAAATTAAATTTTAAAAATGAACCTATATCTAACTTAGATATAATGAAATGGGTTAAGCAGCTAGGTATACAGAACTTCAGTGGGGTGTACAGCAAAAACAAATTACCAGCAAAACAAAATAAACAAGAATGTGGTATTAATAATCTTGATGATTATATTGGACCTGGCACACACTGGACTTGTTATTATGATAATTATTACTTCGATCCGTTTGGTTTGAGTCCGCCAAAAGAAGTTTTAGCGTACATACCTAATATAAAATACAACACCATTCAATATCAAGATAAAACAAGTGTCCTGTGCGGATATTTCTGTTTGTACTTTATCAAAAAGTTGCAAGAAGGAAATAGGGTGTACGATATTCTTTATAAATTATTAAAGCCTTACAAACCAGTGAAAAATGAAAACATCATAACATCATATTTTGTAAACGAAGTTTAATCTAATCATATTATATATGAGTTACTGTATAAAAGAAAAAAAGTTTACTGAAAATATTAATCCTAAGTATGTTTTAGCAAAAAATGGTAGAAAAATGTTAAGGGCAACATGTGCATCTTGTGGTATAATTACTAAAACAAAGTTTGTTAAAAACACAGAAGGTGGAAATATTGATATTCATAAAGCTATGCTTCCTCTGTTACCTAAAAAGGGATTAACGCTTCCTGGTTATAAATATTGCGGTCCTGGTAATCCACTTGATAGTGGAGAGCCGGTAAATCAATTAGATGCTGTTTGTAAAAATCATGATTATTGTTATGATGAAAATCCTAGTAATAAATCAATGTGTGATAAAAGCATGCTTGCTGGTTTAAAATCTAGTAAGTCTAAAGCTATTGGAGAAAAGATTGCTAAGAATTTGTTAGTCAAGCCTGTGATTAGTGCAAAATATAAACTAGGACTTGGAAACTCAAAAAACGAGAAAAGGCGATGAAATGGAATGACAAGTTAGCAGATGAACTTCATAAGCCCATACGAAGAAAGTTCACTCAACGCCGTGTTATTGTTAATGAAATTGATAAAATATGGTCTGCTGATTTGGTTGATATGCAATCGTTTTCAAAGTATAATAAAGGTACTAAATACTTGCTTACTGTTATTGATTTATTTAGTAAATTTGCTTGGGTTGTACCCGTTCCAAATAAAACTGGTTTAGAAATTACTAAAGCGTTTCAACAGATAATCAGTACAGGAAGACAATGTAAATTGCTGTGGGTTGACCAGGGTGTGGAGTTTTACAACAAGACGTTTAAGCAATTCCTTGATGATAATAATATCAAAATGTATCACACTTTTAATTTTGGGAAAGCTGTAGTAATTGAACGATTTAACAGGACATTAAAAGAAAAGATGTGGAAATATTTTACAGCTAACAATACAAACACATATTTAGACGTGTTACAAGAAATGGTTGACAAGTATAATAATACAAAACATCGGAGTATTAAAATGACACCGATTGAGGCTAGTGATGAAAAAAATAAAAGAACAGTGTATTTCAACTTGTATGGAAAGATGAAAAGTACTCAGATTAAGCCAAAGTTTAAAATAGGGGATAATGTTAGAATTAGTAAATATAAAAAAACGTTTGAGAAAGGTTATACCCCAAATTGGACTGAAGAAATATTTGTTGTTGATAAAATTCAAAACACAAATCCTGTGACATACAAAATAAAAGATTTAAACAACGAAAACATTGATGGCAGCTTTTATGAATTAGAGATGATAAAAGCAAAGCAAGAAATATTCAGGATTGAAAAAGTAATACGACGTGATTATAAAAAGAAACAAGCATTAGTAAAATGGGTCGGTTATGATAATAGCTTTAATAGTTGGGTATCATTTCAGGACATTAAAAACATTAAGCAATAACAAGCGTGTGTTCGAAGCAGGTAGTGGGTTCCAAAATGCAGACGCCGAATCCCCACCGAATCGGTTTCGTTTCGGTTTCGTTTCGGTTTCGGTTTCGGTTTCGGTTTCGTTTCGGTTTCGGGGTCAAAGGTCATCGGAACATCTCCTCCATCCGTTTTGTGACAAATATTTATTTAATTAATATTTAAAAGTACTTTTACAAATATTAAAGCAAATGCCAACGCTATTATTACCAACACAACTAATTGATCAGATTGTACTGCAGCACAATGCTAATTAAAATTACTAACTATGATAATTTAAATTTATGCAAATTTGAAAACCCTTTTTAAAGTCAAGCGGTCGGTGGTATAGTATATATAGGAGATTGAGGTATAGTATGGTGAAAATACTAAGTGTTGGGTTGGCAGCATGGTCTATAAATAGACGTTTATATTATAAACGGTCATGTGACATTGTTAGGCAACCTTGAAGCGAAATGAACTGTAAACGGTTGTGTGATATGGTTTATAAATAGACGTTTATATTATAAACGGTCATGTGACATTGTAAGGCAACCTTGAAGCGAAATGAATTGTAAACGGTTGTGTGATATGGTCTATAAATAGGCGTTTATATTATAAACGGTCATTTGACATTGTAACCTAAAGGGGAAATAAAATGCTAAGGCAACCTTAAAGCGAAATGAATTGTAAACGGCTGTGTGATATGGTCTATAAATAGGCGTTTATATTATAAACGGTCATGTGACATTGTAACCTAAAGGGGAAATAAAATGCTAAGGCAACCTTGAAGCGAAATGAATTGTAAACGGCTGTGTGATATGGTCTACAAATAGACGTTTATATTATAAACGGTCATGTGACATTGTAAACGACTTCCCTTGAAAAAAAGAAGAGTTATTTCCCTTGAAAAAAAGAGTTATTTCCCTTGAAAAAAAAGAGAGTTATTTCCCTTGAAAAAAAGAGTTATTTCCCTTGAAAGATCCCGGATTGATTAGTAGTATAGATACTGGGGGTATCAGGCGAGTTTTCCTGAGCGGGCTGCTTGAGAAAACTGTTGAAATATGTTGGTGTTGATTTAGGCGTAACTTACATTTATGAGTTACGCCTGAGTCCCCCCCTGGCATATTTCACTAGTTATTCTCGTTCCCCGCGAGGGGAAACTGGCCTGGTACCCCCAGTATCTATACTACTAATAGTTGTGTACTAATGAGAACATATCTCCACATACGTCGGGATAAATTCACTGACGTCATAGGCAGGATGCAGTAAGGATCAATGAGGCGTTTTTTTTTTTTATGCATACAACAGTGTTTGTTTCTACAAATTGCATTACATTGATAAATTGTTTTTTATATAATAAAAAAGTAATATTGTTTATTTGAAACCAGTTAACATAATTATGTTAATACAAATCCTGAATCAGCGATCAAAACGATGTATTTTTGGTAACCATTATATACAAACATGTGTCTTTAATTCGGGCTTTGATAATCTGAAGATGTGTTTGTCGGTAAAAATGTGTTTGCTCCAGTTCCCTTTTTAAAATATACATTTATAATTATAATACATCAGTCGAAATATAGGTATGAACACTTTCCCCATATACATCATGGATCATAGTTAAAGTGGGCGAGTACTTAGTTATGAGGAATGAACGAAAACTAAACATAGTTTTTAAAACGTCTTATCATTTCAAAGGTGTGTGTGTGTGTGTAGTTCTAAGGTTTTAAGTCCGTCCGCCAACTAAAACGCTCGGTAACCCGGGTCGCTATGGGCACAATAGAGTCTGGACTGCTTATCATTTCAAAGAAAATACAGACCGACTAAGACACCACTTTTGGAACTACGTGTTACCTCTAATAATTGCACACCATTATAGCTATAAAATAGTTTACCAGTATTTCTTAATTTCTTAAAATATCCTTTTGTTTAGTAAAGAAAGTTTACCTATTTACTAAGCAAACCCTTATTCTTTGATCTAGATTCCGAAAATATCATTGTGACATTTTTTAAGTCACTAAGTACCCCTCTGTGTATTGGCTTGCAGCAGACACTGAAATATGTTATTCATTTTATGCCAAAGGTTATTAGGAAATCATATAACTATTCTTTATAATGACATTTCAAAGATGTCAGATTAGAGATATTAGAGTCCAATTTGGGTTACACTTAAAAATGTTTTATTCCACAATTTAATTATACCCCCGCCATTCGACGAACGGTGGAAAGGCATATAGTGTTACCACTGTCCGTCCATCTGTGCATTCGTGCGTCAGTATCGAAATTATTGTCCGAACTCTAACTTACGTATTTCTTTATCCAGTCTTCTCCAAACTTGTTCAGATTTTATATGGGCACAATGTCTAGTTCGATAATCGGCCAGTCGCCTCAGTAATTCCAGAGTTATGCCCATTGGAATAGTAAAAATTCACGAAATTAATGTTGTCATATTCTAATTGTTATCCAGCCTACTATAAACTTGGTCAAATTGTATATTGGTGCCTCGGTCAAATGTGATGATTGGTCCAATGGACACTGTCATTGCATAATTTTGCCCCTTTGAATAGTAAAACATCACGACATTTATGTTGTCCTAAATATCCTGATTAATATGAGAATCAATAGCGGGGACATCCGTGTCCTTTGGAAACATTGTTTTATATAAATTTGCCGATACATATCTGTAAAAACGACATGTTATGATAATACGAATACGAAAGATGCAATCAAATTGGTTATGTGATACTGCAATGGAGCTGAATTGGTCTAAAACTTAACTATACAACTATCGGAATACATACAAACTATACAACTATCTGAATACATACATATAATTGTAAACAGTAGGCTTGCTTTTTCTATATTTTGCAATTCACGAGCATAGATATAAAGAAAACGGTTGTATCCCAAATAGTTCCTCTGATTGAAGGTCAATTGGTGGTCAAGGTCAGATATATATAATTACTTATTACTGGTTAAAATATATAAGGCAGTTATTTCAATATACAAATACAGCATTATGGTTGCGATTTTTGCGTTTAACTTTGGAGAACCCTTTTGGCAACCCTTTTCCCGTTTGTGGTTTTGCATTCTTTGCTTGTATTTATCCTTCTAATGTGTGTTTGCGTGGTTTTAGCTGACGATGAGGCTACTCAACAAATATTTTTTGTTTCATAACGTTAGAACGGGGAAAAGAATAGGGCCACTGCAGATCCCTTTGGAAAGGTAGGCAGAGGGATAAAATCCCCCCAAATTCATGTTCAATTTATCATTATTTTTTGATCATGATCATTAAAGGTCTTCATCATGATCCCTGCATTCTTTCAGGTGCCATCTTGCCCACATCAAAAGAGCAGTGGCAGAAAAACAATAAACGTGGCTCCAGCGTAAATGGAGTTTCTACGATAGAATTTGCAGCAACTCTGCAGTTCAGGGTGAGAAGGTTCTAGGTCCATTTTCCATATTTTATCTCGATGTACATGGAGGATGAGCCTGGCATGTTCATGTCTGTTAGGCGCCATATAACCTTTCATGTGTTGGTGCGCCTTAAAACCGAATTTAATTTAATTCATAACGTTAGACCCACCCATTATTTGTGTATACAATTTTATTTTACATGACTGTTATATCCATAATATCAATTAACAAACCCCACCAAACTGTAATGCGTTCGCACCGCGCCTTTGCCTGGAGTTCTGGCAACGCGCATTGTACAAGTATGCGATATTAAAACTCCACCGAGCATGACACGTGTCATAATAATTCTGAAATTACCAATATTAATGCGAAGTATATAACACCACAAACATAAAAGGGTTGGTCATAGAGGTATCCCATTGGAACGGTCAGTGGCATACAGTCCGCTGGGGTTTAAATATAGGATCTTACATGAGTACTCATCCATTATTGAATTTATTAAACGAGTTGGCAAAATGATATAATGCGAGGCTCTATGTTAGATTATATTTATCACATAACTCACTTGTCGACTTTTATTGCATTTTGCCTGTCACTTTAACACGCGAAACTGACATAAACCATGGAAATTGGATCATAGTCATTATCGATTCTTCTGACAGCGCATAGTAGGCTTATTTGAATACTTATACAACTAGTGGTATATCGAAAATATAGAATTGTGTTATTCCACTCCATAAGTTATGTGACAAACCAGGTTATAGGGTGCACCATACCTCATTCTTACCCTACTGTCATCAATCTAAATTTTCAGACTACAATGGAACTTTATTCTGAAATCCCTTGGAAGACAAAATTACATAATTCACTCCTATCGTTAACACGTCTTTAAATGAACATGAACTTTAAAAGCATGTTAATTATCGTCCAGATTCATTTCGGTGTCTGGATAATCAATATCGTAAGACTGCAATGAAATCGAATGGAATTAAATACCGATAGGGGAGATCCTTTGGAGGCAACAAACACAACCAAGAGAATAAGGTAGCAGACCGGTCTCACGCTCCTAGCACCGGCTTAAGTGGTATTCTACTTCAAAGCCACACATAATGGGCTCGTTGATTCCAAAGGACCAGCAAAAATAACACTACTGACTCGTAGCACGGGGAGACATTCTACAGACGCGACACTGCACTAAATAAAAAACTAAATTACATAATGCACACTCCTATCCGTAAGACGTCTTTAATAACATTAACTTCATTAGCATCAAATTTTAGAATGCTATTTATCATCCAGATTCATTTCCGCAATTTCGATGACAAGTGTCAATCTTGCACGGAGTTGGAGAACATTTGCCAAATTGATTTGTGCTTTAGATTTTTAAAGATGTTCTTTTGTTTAGATTTCAGTTTTGTTTGTTTTCCTTTCCCAATGTTTGGGGAACATGTTTAAAGTCAATTATTCTTATTTGGCTGCGATACGCAAATACTATTATTTATAACTTCTGAATTTATTACGTACAAGGGCGCTTTGAAACAAGAACCGATATTTCGACCACCAATAACGTGTTGTAACATAATACTAAACGTAATAGTAATACACAAAAAAGGGAATCTGCCGGAAGCTGCAAACACCAGCTAGAGAGAACAGTAGCTGACTCGGTTTTTCTTTTAGTCTGTTCATTAGAGATAACATAAGGTGCAACTCCGCTCACGGCCACTAGCTTAAAACTGGCGTTCTTCTTCAAAGTCAGCTATATAGGACCCGATAATCTCAAAGGACTAGTAAGATTCATAACACTGTGAGACGTTTTACAGCCGCTACACTGCACTAAACGAACGCTAGTGTGAATGCTCAATAAATAAATAAATACGAAGCAACAAATAAAAGAGACAAGTGGCAGAATCGATTTTATTGAGTCTGTTTATGATAGGTAATGTAAGAAGTAACACCTCTCAGACGCCTAGCACCGACTTGAAACCGGTATTTTACTTCTACGTCACATATATTGGGCTCGGTAATCCAACGTCCCCGCCACAACAATACAACAACAACAACAACCCAGCAAGCATAACATACAAATTCGTATCACACAATTCTAAACAAATTTCTAATGTGTAGCGTTTGATTTACCTTGGAACATTCAGTGGCAAAAGGCCACTGGGTTTTAAACCAGGTTCAAGGGTGCACCGAACCTTACGCATACAATATCGTCACCCCAATAGGGACAGGGACAGTGTAAAAAAAGAGAAATCCCCGTCATGCAATGTATTTTAAGATACCACACGATCATTAACAATAACACTCAACAAAGCTCTCAACACAAAAATAACAAGATATGTCACTGTAAGTGACAAATGTCCACGAAATGACCTTTGACCTCTAAGTGTGACCTCGACGTTGGAGCCACGGATCTGGATTTTATGCGAGACACGTCGTCTTGTTGTGGTGAGCAATTGTGAAAATCCGTCCATTATTGTCAGAGTTATTAACCGGACACGATTGTACGGACGAACGAACGAACGGACGGACTGACAAACGGTCGGACGGACTGAGGACGGTGCGACTAATATATTTCGGGTGCATAAAAATAATCAGAAATACAGAGATAACTGCGATATTGACATGTTACAAACACATACTTTATATAATGTGCATTTAATTTAAAACAGAAACAACTGCTCATTGTAAAATGTTTTAAAGATACACATTTAACTATATTTAAATAAATATTTGCCTAGCAATATGCAAGAGAGGAATATTTAATATCATAAATGAAATAGTGCGTATGTAAAATCTAATAAATGTCAAATTTGCATCAAAATAAACTGTGCATGTGACGTAAGCTAGACGGCAATGCATTTAACGTGCAGACATTTATTTGTTTTTAAGGAACATTTTGTCTGGTTACCGTGCAGACATTTATTTGTTTTTAAGGAACATTTTGTCTGGTTACCGTGCAGACATTTATTTGTTTTTAAGGAACATTTTGTCTGGCTCAGCCATCATATGTTTTAATAATACGCAGACTTTATTGATAATAAATAAAACAATTTAGAAAAACAACACATGACGGGTTGTGTGTCTTCACAGAATACTAAAAAAATAGCGATGTTTACTTACAAGTGCGGTCATATTAAAGTATTTAATAGTTTCTATTAAAATCGCGTAAATTTAGGAGCCTCCTTAAACAAGTGCACCGGCATTTGTCGTAGACTAATGTGTTACATATAGTACATTTAATGCTTCGTATTGTACGACAGTGACACCATATTTGCTGAAAGTACAGTGAACAATTCACTTAGCCGTAAAGTATTAATAACTTTCCGGTTCTTTTGATTTTAAACGTTAATGTCAGAAAAATGTGTCGTTGACAAAACGTTCGTCTTATGTTTCGCAGTAGGTAGTTACTGCATTTATATATATTTATATACTTCCTGGATATATATAGTTCGTATAGTTATGCATTTATATGTTGTCTGCACTTCTCCACGTCACTTTGAATTAGAAACTCGGTTTATATATAAACCTGAGAATTCCAATAAGTGATCGTTGGTATTTTTTTCTGTCACCTTGTCTGCAAACCCTAAGGAGCTTAATTGCGTCTGGCGGAGGGCACTTTGTTCAGCAGGAATCTACCAGCATATACAATGAACAACTTTATTAAACCTGCTATGAAGACCAAAAGAAACCTACACTGAACGACTTTAAAAACGCAACAGGGAAATAAAATAAGATAACTGACATTTTCAATAGAAGTTAAATTTTAATTTCATCTATTCTATTTAACCATATCTACAGTTGAATTGCTGAAAAATGTATTCAAAGTGATCAACATTAAACTTGTTAAATTCAAAATATTACCCCCAAAAGCAAAAGTCACAATATCCACCATTAGCGGCAATGCACGCCTGACATCTCCTATGTATATTGGGATATACCGGGTATTTTTTTTTTGTGACTTTTGCTTTTGGGGGTCGTACTGTTATGCTCTGAACTTAACAAGTTTATTGTTGATCAATTTGAATGAAATTTTCAGCAAATCAACTGTATATATTGTTAAATAGAATAGATAAAATTAAAATTTAATTTCTATTGAAATATGTCAGTTATCTTAGTTTATTTCCCTGTTGCGTTTTAAAAGTCGTTCAGTGTAGGTTTCTTTTGGTCTTCATAGCATGTTTAATACAGAGAGAAGGAGAGTGTTCACAGAGTGTTATTACGTGCGTGAAAGAAAAAAGGGTTGAGCTACAAGACAGAGTACTGCGGAGTTCGTAGATATTTATGTTTAGTATATCGTAGGTTAGATACAGAGGATATTTGTGTTTTTTTCAGTGGAAGATGAATAGTTCATGGCGGGGATTTCTTTATTTACACTGTACCGTTTTATTGTGTTGACAGTAGGGTAAGTTTGAGGTTTGGTGCACCCTAGAACCAGGTTTAAACCCCAGCGGCCTTGTCTGTCACTGACCGTTCCAATGCGGTAGCTATATTGTCAACCCTGTTGTGTTTGTGATGTCTTATTGAGCTTTTATTCATCTTTAAATGTGTTTTTCGTTTCTGTGTGTGTTTGTGGTTGACTGTCGTCCATGAATGCTGCTTTTCCTGTTCGATTTTTATATCTATATTTAGTTCATCTCATGAGCTCCTAAAACAGTATTATTGCTTTTGGAGCCCAAGAAATATAAAAATATTGGACAGGGAAAATAGCATTCAAGGAGGACAGTCAGATGATATAAAGTTGCATATTCCAGTGAAAAAAATAAATTTCTTTTTATTTTATGCTTCCATCAATGATTTTGTGTCTCTTTTACATTTTATTCCCCACTGGTAGCCCCAATTTATAACCGCTTCACTACAAATCAGTAGTTAATACACGACAAAAAATAGTTCTGAAATTGTTTATTTCAGTAAATATATTTCCGTGAAATAAACATCAATGTTTAAATACAAAAAAAAAATAAAGTTATCAGGGCAATCATACAACTATCAGTAAACTGAGGTAAGAATAACAAATTTTGAAGGGTGATATTCACTATAGAAAAAAACAGCCGCCGGTTTTTTTTTGCCGCGCCGGTTTTTGGCAAAAACAGCAAGTAATTCCGAATGAGCTAGGGCACTTTCGACTATATCATATGAAAGCACATATCAAATGATAGTAAAATTATATTCTATTTCATTGTTGACACTTTAATTTTTCCGAGAAATTTGACGCGAAGTTGACCTTTCCCATGGGAAAAGCCTATTTTCCCATGGGAAAAGCTTTTTTCCCATGGGAAAGGGTCTTTCCCATGGGACAATATATTCCCATGGGAAATGATTTGGGCAGTTTTCCCATGGGAAAAACAAAAAGTATTTATCTTTCAATATAATGTCAAAATAGTATGCGGCTTTCATATTTAGGGTCTATGACGAAGTTTTACAGCGATAAGAGCACTTTGATATTTTCCCAATATTGTAATTTGGGAAAATTTTCCCATGGGAAAATGAGTTATTTCTTAATAGCTAAAACAACATTTCAAAGCCTGGAAACATCTTCTGTTGCAGTGTTGACAATTAAATATGCCCTTATGTTTATAATTTAATGAAATAAAAACTTTCCCAAAATAAAATGGGAAAATTCTCCCAAATTCTTTTTGGGAAAATTTTCCCAAATGTTATCGGGAAAATGTTCCCAAAATGTTTTGGGAAAATTCTCCCATTTTCTGACTGGGAAATTTCTCTAAATATTTTTTAAGGAATTGAAAAAGAAAAAAATCTTCCAAGTAAGTATTAGTCAAAATATCAAACAAAAAAACAACAAAAAAACAACAAAAACCCAGTTTGTTTAAGATTGAATATTTTAACTCAGATCTGATTTTAACTTAGCATCTCAGATTCAGATTTGAGAATGATGTGTTGCCTTGCGATTAGTCCTTTACATAGTTATGTGACTCGTGCATAGCCTGACAGTTATTGATACTGCACTGTTTTTTCCCATGGCCTGTTTTCCTACATACCATTGAGCTCGACTTTAAGTGAGAAAGTGTCGATTGTTACGGATGGCGGGAGGTGTAAAGTACTGGTTCTACCCAGGAAAAGTATGGGTGGTCTGCCTCCACCACAAAAAAGTCATATATAACATTGCGTGTATTGAAAAGGACGTAAAACACCACACAAACAAACTACATTGTTTCAGAAAAATATTTCATTCGTTTTCATTCATTTTATATCCTTACACTATGATGCAATGATCAAGGCAATGTCAAATGCCCTAAACGTTGACCTTCTAGCCCAAACATGAATAGAAGTCATTGTTTTAATAGGGGTACTATTTCCGTAAAGTTCCATGATTGTATATCTAACAGTGACAAATTACAGTGGAAGGAGTGTTTCTCAGAACTGGGTCATTGTCAGGTTAATGTGACCTTGATGATCAACTGATCCCAAAAGCAATAGGCTTCCACCTATCTTAAAGGGCAATATACCAATAAAGTTTTATATGGTGTTGTGCTTTCAGAGTTATCTCGCAGAATGCATATTTTATTAAGATCATTGCAACCTTTTAACCCAAAAACAAAAGGTTTCTACGCTCGCCAAGGGACAATTTATCTATTAACGTTTCATGAATGTGGGTGTCATGGTTTTGAAGTTATCACACAATATGTATTTCCATATAAGGGATGGCAATCTTGACACTTGTCCTACCAAGCGTAGATAATAACATGTTTCCTCTCCTCAAGGGCAATGTACCTATGAAAATTCATGAGCGTTATGGTTTCAAAGTTATCATGCAGCATGCTTATTGTCGGACGAATTGAATTGGGTTTAAGACGCACCAACACATGAAAGGTTATATGTCGCCTAAAAGGAATGAACGTGCAAGGCTCATCCTCCATCTACATCAAGATAAAATATGGTGAATGGCAAGATAGAACCACGTTTCCAAGTCTGCATATGCGGTGTCATGATAAAGACCTTAAATAACCCCATACCATGTACTCTTTTTCAAACGGGCGCATAAAAACGTGTTGTCAAAACAGATCTACAAACAAGAGGCCCAAGAGGGCCTGTAACCTCGACTGACTCTGTGGAGTCTGTGATATGCGCAACTAGGCTTGATACTGATCATACTTGCCAAGTTCACTGAAATCCAGTCAGGAGTTTGGGAAGACTAGTCTGGACAAAGTTTGTGTAAAAGGGGCAATAATTGTCAAAAATCATTCAACAAAAACATGGTGATGATATGTGCAACTAGGCTTGCTACTGCTCATCACTGCCAAGTTTCGTTGAAATCCAGTCCAGCATTCAGGAGAACTGGCATGTACAATGTTAGTGTATTCAAACCTTTAAAGCGCCATAACTCCGCAAAAAATCATTCAAGCGGAACACGGCGACGGCATGCACAACTAGGTCAGGTACTGATTATCCCTGCAAAGTTCCACCGATATCCAAACTGGGGATCAGGAGAACTAGTCCGGACAATATGTGTGTATTAAAGCCTTTAAAGGGCCAAAAATCTTTCAACAAAAATACAGCTATGACATGCATAAGTAGGCTTGGTACTGATCACCTCCGCAAAGTTTTGTTGATTTTCGGTCAGGGGTTCATGAAATATGGTCCGGACAAATTTTGTTTTACCCCTGTCAAAAAACATTCAACCGGAATGCGTGGACGATATGCATGACCATATTTGGTACTGATCATCCATGCAGTTCATTAAAATTTAGCCAAACGAAGGACCTATCTTCTTAATGTGGCAAAATACAGCATGTTTAACTAAATCAAGGGGCATAACTCTGGTGTTACTAATCCGATTTTGATGTGTACCTTCTTTGAGGCTTTCTAGGCTATTGCTTTTTTGTATTTATATATACACGAGCATCTTTGTGTTTCACTTACAGATTTCATTGCTACTAACGATCTATGCAAATTTGGTAAAGATCAAATAATAAAAGAAGGTGATACGAGTGTTCACAAGTCACAATATGGCATTTTTTTAGCAAAAACAAGGGCCAAAACTCCAGTGTATATGGTCCGATCTGGCTGGTTTTTAAGCTTGTCTGATCTTTTGTTGATATTAACGAGCTGTGTTAGTTTGGTACAGATCAAATAATAAATGAAAGTGCTAGAGTGTTAACTAGGCAGAAAATCACTTTTCAACAAAACAAGGGCCACAACTCTGGTGTTACAAATCTGATCTGGCTGGTTTTCGAACAGATCTGAGATTTCATTGATATAAATACACTGGCAAAGTTTTGTAAAGGTCAAATACAAAATGCAGGTACCAGAGTGTAAACAAGACTTAATTTGGCACTTTTTAGCAAAACAAGGGCCATAACTCTGGTGTTACTGATCCGATCTGGCTGAGCTTCCATTGATATAAAAACATCGACAAATTTTCATAAAGATCAAATACAAAATGAAGGCGCTAGAGTGTAAATAAGGCTTAATATGGCATTTTTCAGCAAAATCAAGGGCCATTACTCTGGTGTTACTAATCTGATCTTGCTGGTTCTCGAACAAATCCAAGCTTTTATTGATATAAAGACACTGGCAGAGTTTCGTAAACATCCGAGTAATAATGAAGTCCCTATCGTGTAAACAAGACAAAAGTTAATGGACGACAGACAACTCGCTATCCCATAATCTCTGCTGGCCATCGGTCAGTAGAGCTAAAAAATTATAACCAAATCTCTGCTGGCCTTCGGTCAGTAGAGCTAAAAATTATAACCATTTTCGGTAGAAATCTTAGTATATTGGGCGTATTAAATATACGACATTGATGCAAAATGTATAACATCATATGATATAAGTAATCATTTCATTTACAACACAATAATTCATGCAAAATTGAATGTGCCTTGAGGGTGCATGAGCTTTCGTCCCTCGGGTTTTCTGGTCGTAGAGAGATTGGTTTTCTCTTTAGCTACAACTACTATGGTTGTTCATTACGATTCTGATTATTTTGTATGTGTTTCTTTAGTTAGTTTCTCCGCATGTGAAATTTATTGTTAGAGAATTCCTTTTGATAGGATGTAGTTTTGTTTACACTGTCTTGTCTATTTGGGCGCTGAGGACAGGATTATAGCGAGGATTGTGCGCATATAAAATCGATTCAAGCTAACCAGTAGACCTGATTGCCTACTGACCGTTCCAAGTCGGTAACCCTGTCTTCACCACTCTTTCTCTTGGTTTTTGTCTCTTTCTTTGTATTATCAAGTACAGTGCGGACCGGACCTATGATGCCATTGCGTTCGGACGCTAAGGTTTCTATAGGACCCTATATCTCATTTTTGATACAAAATAAACACTAGAATATGCTAAAAATATGATTGTTTTACTCAAATGATTTTGGTTTCACTTACAACATAAGTCAATACTGTTAATGTTGTTGTTGTCACATTCTTTGATTTCACTCACTGTCAAAATTATCCTCGATCTTATTGAAGCAAACTCTTAAAAGGGTAAACTCAAGTGTGGTCTAGGAAAAATCGCACTGAATATGATATGCAACACAATCTATATCAACCTACTATCAAATTGTGCGAAAAGCAAATTGTGTGAAAAGCGAAAAGAGTTCACTGAATTAATCATATATATTACTAGTCAAAATGTGCCCGTTTCTACATTATCATCGCAGTTAATCTCCATAACATGCGAGTCAATTTTGCTGATTGTAAAACTGATCAAACATCTAATTGTAACAAAGCTGGTAAGACAGATTGTCTCCTGGATAATCATGTTTCTTAACATTAATTAAAGTGCATTTTTACATTTTACCAATGACCGCTTGCAGACTTCCATAATCAATCACCATAATCGTATGTCTAAGTAACAGATGATCAGTGAGTTACAACTGATTAATCATTACAACGCATAAACTTTGGCAATTCAGCTAAGAAGATCACTTGAAACACATAATACTTATCTTAGTTCACACTGGTTTTGATTTTTGATTGATTTATGCTGCTTTCAGCTGAACCGTACCATTAATGTTTGACGGTGCACTTGGTTTTATCTGTTTTTCATTCCATTGTTTATTTGCTCATACATGGCTATAATACAACTTATGAAATATGCGAAAGCTGCGTCTTTTTCCTCAGTATCTCATGTCTGTAACTTGGTTGAAAAACCTCCAGCCTCTATGTGTTTGGAACATCTCAAGGCCCTGCTGTTGGATTATTTTACATCTCCACGGGGTTGAAATATCTCAGGCCTATATCTGTTGTAATATGTTTTGTATCCATGAGGTAGAAATATCTTAGATCTATGTGGTTAAAATATCTGAATCTGAAGCATCTGTGGTTGAAATATATATTGTCATCATGCGGTTAGAACATTTTATTTTTTGGTCTCTGCATGGTATAAATATCTCAGGTCATTCAGTATGTTGTTGAATTATCTTAAAGTGGTTGAAATATCTTAGATCTCCTTTTGGTTGAAGTCTATCAGGTCTCTATTGGTTGATATATCTCTTATGTGGCTGACATATGTTACAATTTTATGCTGTTGAAATATTTCACGTCTTTATGCCATTGGAAGGTCTCGTATTTCTATGTAGTTGGAAAGGCTCGTGTCTGTATGTGGTTGAACTATCTCTTGTCTATTTCCAATTGGAATATTTTCAGTCTCTCAATGTTCAAGTGGTTGGAATATTGTATAGGTTTCAGCATTGGGAATATAGTATGACTCGATGTTGCTGGAATATCCATCTGTCACTGGAGTACATTGAGTGAACCTGAAATTAAATATAATTTATATAAATAAATTAAAGTTCTTGTTAAGTTACAAAAATATTAAGATGACGACATCGCAAGGTTGTTCTACTGGTTAACAGTTTCAAGAAAGTGACATATATACCTGTATTATTTTCCTCTATTCCTGTTTATTCAGTATGATCAAAACTTAGTGTAGTAGACCATTTTTTACCATTCTGGGCATATAAACGCAATGATGAATTGGTGCTAGGCCTTAGGCTTTATTTTACACTCTCATCTTAGTATAATTTTGATTAATTTTCGATAATTCATGATAGATCATCTTTAAAACAAGAGGCCCAAGAGGGCCTGTGGACGCTCTACTGGCTAATCATAAAGTTTATGTATAATATCATTCAACCGAAACTTGGCGATGATGTACGCAACTAGTCTTGGTACTGATCATCCCTGCCAAGCTTTGCTGAAATCCAGCCAGAGGTTCAGGAGAACTAGTCCGGACAACAGTTGTGTATTAAAACCTTTAAAGGGCTACAACTCTGCAAAAAATCATTCAACCGGAACACGGCGATGATTTGCACAACTAGACCTGGAAATGATCATCCCTAAAAAGTTTCGTTTAATTCCAGCCAGGGGTTCAGGAGAACTAGTCTGGACAAAGTTTGTATATTAAAACCTTTGAAGGGACGTAACTCAGCCAAAATCATTCAACCGGAACTCGGTGACGATATGTACAACTAGGCTTGGTACTGATCATCCCTGCAATGTTTCACTGAAATCGGCCCAAATGAAGGCTCTTTCGTCTTAATGAGACCAAAATATAACACATTTCAGAAAATCCTGTGTAAATGGTCTAATCTGGCTGTTTTTCAAATTTGTCAGAGCTTATATTGATATTAACAATCTGGTAAAGTTTGAAAATGAAGATGAAAAATGAAGGCCTATCATCTTAACAAGGCAATTTATAGCATTTTTAAATAAATCAAGGGCCTTAACTCTGCTGTTATGGGTCCGATCTGGCTGGTTAAAGAAATAACAAAAAAAAAAAAAAAATAAACAAGAGGCCCAAGAGGGCCTGTGGACGCTCTATTGGCTAATATGGCTCTTATGACATCAATGAAGCAAGTGATTATCGTCTTAAAGAGGCAAAATATAGCATTTTTAACTATATCAGGAGCCATAACTCCGCCATTACTGTTCCGATCTGGCTGGTTTTCCAAGTTGACCAGTAGAGATAATAAAATTGAAAAAAAACAAACTAAAAAAAAAATAATACAAAAAAAAATTTCAAAAATTGAAAAAAAATAAAAAAATCAAAAAAAAAATCAATAAAAAATATATATAAAAAAAATAAAAAAATAAATAAATTAAAACAAGCATTGATGTAAAACTGTGATCCCGGGGCGGGGCCAGATGAGACCCCAGGGTCACCATTTGAACAAAATTGGTAAAGGACCATAAGCTTATAGCAACAGCAAAATATTAAACCTCTGGCTCTTGCAGTTTCAGAGAAGAAGTTTTTTAAAGTTTTTCCCTATACATGTCTATGTAAAACATGTGACCCTTGGGGCGGGGCCAAATGTGACCCCAGGGTCACCATTTGAACAAACTTGGTAAAGGACCATAAGCTTATAATAAATGTAAAATTTCAAACCTCTGGCTCTTGCAGTTTCCGATAAGAAGATTTTTAAAAAAAAATTCCTTTATAAGTCTATGTAAAACTGTGACCCTCGGGGCGGGGACAAATTTGACCCCAGGGTCACCATTTGAACAAACTTAGTAGAGGACCATAAGCTGTTGCTACATGTAATACATGGGATCTCTGTGCCATGTGGTTCCAGAGAAGAAGATTTTTTTCAGATTTTCCCTATACAAGCCTATGTTAAACTGTGACCCCCGGGGTGGGGCCAAACGTGACCCCTGGGTCACCATTTGAACAAACTTGGTAGAGGACCACAAGCTTATAGCAAATGCAAAATATTAAACCTCTGGCTCTTGCAGTTTCAGAGAAGAAGATTTTTTAAGATTTTCCCTATACATGTCTATATAAAACATGTGACCCTTGGGGCGGGGCCAAATGTGACCCTAGGGTCACCATTTGAATAAACTTGGTAAAGGACCATAAGCTTATAGTAAATGCAAAATATCAAACCTCTGGCTCTTGTAGTTTACGAGAAGAAGATTTTTGCAAAAAAAATCCTATATAAGTCTATGTAAAACTTAGTAGAGGACCATAAGCTGATGCTACATGTAATACATGAGAGCTTTGTGCCTTGTAGTTTCAGAGAAGAATTTTTTTAATTTTTTTTCCCTATATGTCTATATGAAAAACATGCAAAACCTCAATATACAAACTTGGGACAGCCATTTTTGACCCCGGGGACTTCATTTAAACAATTTGATAGTCTAGGCGTGGGCGATCATTTTAAAAGAAAAACTGTTGAAATCTGTCCAGCGGTTCTGGAGAAGAAGATTTTTTAAGGTTTTGACCATATATGGTAATGGCAGCCATCTTGGATGTAGCGCTGACCTAATTTTAACAAATCTAAAAAGCATTCATCTAAGGATCATCCATGTGAAGTTTGGTCAAAATTAGCCAAGCGGTTTCTGAGTAGAAGTCGTTTGAAGAAAAGTTAACAGACGACGGACGACGGACGACGGAAGACGGACAACACACCATCCCATAAGCTCTGCTGGCCCTTGGCCAGTAGAGCTAAAAAGAGGTCAATGACCTTGAAGCTCTACTGATAGGTTTTTGATAGCTAGATCAGCATTCCTGTGAAGTTTCATGAAAATCGGTCAAGTAGTTTCAGAGGAGTAGTCGCTACAAGTTTTCCTTATATAACTCTATGTAAACAACGATGGCCGCTGGCGGCCATGTTTAACGTCAAATCAAAATAATTTTTGACAAGAATCAACATCATGTCATACTGATCATTTTAGAAAAAGTCCCATATCAATATCACTTATATAGTTTTCAAGAAGTAGTCGCTACAAACTTGTATTTTGAAAATCTATTTTTAGCCATGGTGGCCATCTTGAATATCCGGCCTACCTGAAATTTTGCTAGAATCAATTAGACATCAAGAGCAACATTCCTGTGAAGTTTCATGAAAATCCGTCGAGTCGTTAAGAGGAGTAGTCGCTACATTTTTTACTAGATAACTCTATGTAAACAAAGATGGCTCCTGGCAGCCATGTTTAACATCGAATCAAAATAATTTTTAACAAGGATCAACATCATGTCATACTGATCATTTTAGGAAAAGACGCATATCAATATCACTTATAGTTTTCAAGAAGTAGTCGCTACAAACTTGTTTTTCGAAAATTTATTTTTAGCCGTGGCGGCCATCTTCAATTTCCCACCATCCTGAAATTTTGCTAGGATCAATTAGACATCAAGAGCAACATTCCTGTGAAGTTTCATGAAAATCCTTTCAGAGGAGTAGTCGCTACAAGTTTTCATTATATAACTCTTTGTAAACAAAGATGGCCGCTGGCAGCCATGTTTAACGTCGCATCAAAATAATTTTCGAAAAGGATCAACATCATTCCATACTGATCATTTTAGAAAAAGTCCCATATCAATTTCACTTTTAGTTTTCAAGAAGTACTCGCTACAAACTTGTTTTTTGAAAATCTATTTTTAGCTGTGGTGGCCATCTTGAATTTCCGACCAACCTGAAATGTTGTTAGGATCATTTAGACATCCAGTGCCACATTCCTGTGAAGTTTCATGGAAATCTGTCGAGTAGTTTCAGAGTCCTCAGTAGTCGCTACAACTTTTTATTAAATAACTCTATGTAAACAAAGATGGCCGCTGGCAGCCATGTTTAACGTTGAATCAAAACGATTTTCGACAGGGACCGACATCATGTCATGCTGATCATTTTAGTCCCATATCAATATCACTTAGAGTTTTCAAAAAGTAGTCGCTACAAACTTGTTTTTTAAAAATCTATTTTTAGATTTGGCGGCCATCTTCGACTTCATATCAACATGAATTTTTGCTAGGATCAACTAGACTTCATGGGCAACAATTATGTAAAGTTTCATGAAAATCCATTCAATAGTTTCAGAGTAGTCTGCTACAACAAAAAAATTATGGACAGACAGACAGACGGACGGACGGACACCAGACCACAGCATAAGCTCTGCTGATCTCTGATCAGTAGAGCTAATAAAAATGTAAACGAATTTTTTTATAATAAACAAGAGGCCCAAGAGGGCCTGTAGATGCTCTACTTGCATGATGTGATTCAAAAACATAAACATGACAGAGGTCAACCCAAGAAACATTCTTCCTGTATATAAATCTATGTAAACTTTGGGTTATATGAAGCCATTTTGAATAATTTTGATTATTTGACGATAATGAAAACACAAACTTGATAGAGGCTAACCCAAGGAACATGTATATGATATTTCACAAGAATGGAATAAGTGGTTTCCGTCATTTAACATTTATTTAAATTTGACCTAGTTTTAGCTATGGCGGCCATCTTGGATGACTGGCGGCCGCAAAAAACACAAATCTGAGAGGGACTATCCCAAATATCAGTGTGCTTAAGTATCCTCAAAATCTTTCAGGCGGTTTCAGAGAAGATGTAATTTTTAACCTTTTCCTATATAACTCCTATGCAAACTTTAGGTCGCCGTGGCGGCCATTTTGATTATTTGAAGATAACAAAAAACATAAACTTGATAGAGGCTAACCCAAGGAACATGTATATGATATTTCACAAGAATGGAATAAGTGGTTTCAGAGGAGATGTCGTCTGAAATTTACTTAAATTTGACCCCGTTTTAGCCATGGCGGCCATCTTGGATGACTGGCGGCCGCAAAAAACACAAATCTGAGAGGGACTATCCCAAATATCCTTGTGATTAAGTTTCATCAAAATCTTTCAAGCGGTTTCAGAAAAGATGTCATTTTAACCTTTTCCTATATATATTATATTTTCCATTTTGATTATTCGACGATTTATTCGACGATAACGAAAAACACAAACTTGATAGAGGCCAACCGAAGGAACAAGTAAATGATATATCAGTAGAATGGAATAAGTGGTTTCGGAGGAGATGTCGTTTGAAATTTCCTTAAATTTGACCTAGTTTTAGCCATGGCGACCATCTTGGATGACTGGCGGCTGCAAAAAACTTAACTCTGAGATGAACTATCCCAAGTATCATTGTGAATAAGTTTCATCAAAATCCTTCAAGCGGTTTCAGATAAGATGTCATTTTTAACCTTTTTCTATATAACTCTATGTAAACTTTGAGTCGCCATGGCGGCCATTTTGATTATGAGAATAGTTCGATAAACGGGACTGCCCAGATTATGTCCCCATCCGACTGACGAGGCTACGGGAAAGTGTCTTCCCCAAGAACACACCGACGACTCAGTGGCACCACAGAGGATTGAACCCGGGGCCTCCGGTTACAAATCCGCAACTCTACCGACTGTGCCACGCCAGCCAATGAGTTAACAACTTATGTCGGTTGTTATTTAAGCAAATACACAAATGAGTAACACCCTATTTTTCCTACTCCTCCATGTTATGCCAAATAAACAGATCAAACACTGTGATCGACTTATTTCTATCCATTCGTTATACCGTATAATGGTCATGCTCAATCGGTGATTGTAGCATTTTCAAACCCTTGTCGGCATATTGTCACCATTTAAATGTGGTACCAAATATAATTCAGTCATTGTGGCATATTGTTTCCTTTTGAAAGGCGGTAAAAAATATAATAGTGTGGGAAATGAACAAGCCTCTTAATTGACATGTCGCCAGTGACTTAGATATCTCCGCCCTATTGTTGATGTCGGAGTATAGTTTATATAACATAGTTTCACGTGCTTTATACACGTGCTGTTGTTTGTCGGAGGTATCATCTGGTTTGATTGGTTGAAATGGATAAATGATTGACAACTGGCGACATGTTAATTGTTATATGAAATCTGGGATGAAAATTGACATCAGGGCCCTGATAAAATGGGTGCTAAATCTGAGTTGTTGCTTGTTGGTGAGACAATGATTAAGATTTGTTTAAAATGTAAATGTAGGAATTCAAAAACAAAATATTGTAAAACAATGATGGATAGGCATACAGGTTAAATGAGTATCATGTTATCTCTACAAACATATTAAAATTAATAAAATACGTGTTTGTTTGCTTAGTTTTCCTTAAATTCAAAATGAGCCAAGATATCTTTTGAAAAATGCATAATCAACCACAAGCCTAATAACATTATTAACATGTCTGGTATGTCTGTGAATCAACCCGCAAGTTTGAACATCATGCCATAAATAAATTGAAATTGTTAATTTCAAAAAGGTATCAAACTTTTAATAAATGACGCGTTCTGTTGTTGTTTTGTACCAATTCAATACACAAATTTGAGATCTAAATAAAATTTTCTTGAAAGTACAAACTTGTGGCCAACTCTAAATAGCAATTCCAATATAATCATATCATGAGTTTGAACATCATGCATGTCATTACTAAAGAAGCAGTTAGATTTAAATAATATGCACATTGCACTTGATAATGAAAAACACATTCATATGTTAAACCATTTTCAGTTAACATATATATTTTAGACCAAAATAAACGCTTTTTTGATATCAAATGGCAGATATTGCATCTTCTTAACAATACCAATACCATATAATCCCTAATAAATGCCACTCCCCTAATAAACGCCCACCCACCTCTCCCCTACCATTTTTTCAGAAAATATATTTTCAAAACCCCAAAAAGTGCAAGTTAATCTGTTTCATTCACAATGGAACATGTACACAAAATCACTAGAAAACTTAAAATCCGATGCATTGATTGACCGACATGCAGACTTTGGTTTTCTTGGTAAAGAACATCATTAAATAATGTCCGTTTAAAAGTAAAATTATGTACTTTTGGTATCAATTTTCAAAATGTTACACCCTGGGGGTGGCGCTTATTAGGAATTATACGGTATATCTGATTTGTTATTTCTGAAAATAGTTTACTAATAAAGGAGGAGTTTTAATCCAAAGTCACTAAAGTCAGTATACATTTCATTTTTTAAAGAAGAAATGTGTCCTCTTTTTTATCCAATTTCAATTCACAAATGTTCATTTTGAACAAAATGAGTGTTTACAACATCCAAGACCTAGACCCGAATCTACACAATAATGCCATTTCAAACAATTTACCATTTTCAAAATATTGCCGTAAATCAAGGAGGAGTTTGATTTAAAAAAGCGTACACATTTGACATTTTAAAAATGCATGCGTCCTATTTGTCATAACTGGTACCCTCTTGCATACCTTAGACTAATCGGGGAACCAACTGGTACCCTGTTGTATACCGCAGAGTAATCAGGGAACCAGTTTAATAGCCATTTGGCGGATAAATATATAGGTAGTTTTGAATCCAGAGTATTTATGAATATCAAATATATTACCTTAGTTAAAATGTTAAAACATTTATAATATTTGCTAAAATATCTTAGAAACAGAGTTAAATGAATTACCCAACTTTCCAAAAACATAATGAAAAACAGCATCTTAGAAATTGAGTGAAATGAATTAACAAACTATAAATCAAACAAAAAAGGTCATTAAGATTACATTTATGAGTAGTATAAAAATATAAATAGTTAATGTATCTTCATATAAGAGCCACATAAACTCAGTTCTCTCAATAAGGTTGAGCTTTGAAAGTGTTGTTTTTTTATTGATTTTATTTGTATTGTTTTTGGGGAATTCCAATTTTAGATTGTTCATGCAGCTGAATTTTCAATGGATAAAAACTTATTTTCTTGATATAATTCCTAACCTAAAATTCCTTTTTAATTGTTAAAATGCTTGATAATCTGATGAATACTAAAAAAAATAACAATATCTCACCCATAAAATGCTAGAAGGAATTAACACTTTACACTGCCCAAAGCATACACTATTAAATAGGTCTTATTTATAACCATAAATAGTTATGCAGTTAATTATGTTGATATGACAAACCCCACATGTTACTTCTTGAAACTAAACTCCTCCCTGGTCAAGTCAAGAAGGTATTGGTCAGATCTGATTGGTTAATCAAAGATTATCCTGTGATCTATGACAGGTGAGGTATGCATGGCCAGGGGTCTTCCACTAAGTAGTTACCATATATCATATATGAGAAAGATCTGATGAGCTGTTATTTGGCATTTACAACATGTTTACATGGGATTAATCTGTTTCAACAAAATAATGAAAAAATCAACTTGGCTGGATATATTAAAGAATACTGAAAACGTACTGAAATGAAACAAATGGCAGATCATATTTTTGCTTTAAATGTGTCAAATGTAGTATTTATAACTGTTCATGGTTTAAGTACTTAAGTTAGAACAGCATTAT
Source organism: Cyrtodaria siliqua (assembly GCA_037043455.1). Lineage (NCBI taxonomy): Eukaryota > Metazoa > Mollusca > Bivalvia > Adapedonta > Hiatellidae > Cyrtodaria > Cyrtodaria siliqua. Next base: position 192,789 of record JAWPHD010002730.1, read on the forward strand.
GATACCAGACAGGGATGAACATGCCAGGCTCATCCTCCATTTACATCTAGATAAAAATATGGAGAATCGGCCTAGAACCTTCTAATCTGCAGAACTGCAGAGTTGATGCAAATTCTATTGTAGACACTGACTCCATTTACGATGGAGCCACGTTTCCACATTTGCATATACGTTGTCATGAAGAAGACCTTGAATGAGCATGATAAATAATGACAAAATGTACATGAAGTGGGGATGTAAACCGGGCTTTCCCATGTATCAGAATGTACCCTCAGAGCCTGTTAAAGAACCATAGAAATCTATTCAATAGTAACTAGGAGTAGGACTGGTTCCTGGATTCGTACATATCCGTCCCCTGTATCTGGGGCAGCTCTAAATGACCTTTAATGTGCTGATGAGAAGTTAAACAACATGCAATTCAATTCAAATTGAAGTGTTAAAAACCATACATGTAGATAAAATTAAATCCCAGTATTTTACATTCAAATAATCTATTTTTAATCAAGCTTCATTTCATAATTTGCCCCGTGTGGTTGCCGGGGGCCCCGTTTGGTCACGGGGCAAATAATACAGCCACTGCAGATGTTCATTTTATCATTTTTTGTTCATGTTCATTAAAGGTCTTCATCGTGATCCCTGCATTGTTTCAGGTGCCATCTCGCTCGCATCAAAGAGCAGTGGCAGAAAAACAATAACGTGGCTCCAGCATAAATGGAGTTTCTACGATAGAATTTGCAGCAACTCTGCAGTTCAGGGTGAGAAGGTTCTAGGCCCATTTTCCATATTTTATCTCGATGTACATGGAAGATGAGCCTGGCATGTTCATGCCTGCTAGGCGCCATATAACCTTTTCATGTGTTGGTGCGCCTTAAAACCCCAATTCAATCAATCATTTCATAATTCACTACATAATTATATATAGAAGATGAGGTTTATATTATAAATCAAGTCGACTATTTATAAAACTTTGTTATTTAATATATATATGCAAGTTTTATCCAGAATATATTTTCATTTCTTTATTGCATTTGCCTATTTTATGGGATTTCATGTGCATGCTGCATCTTTCAAAAATGGAATAGTAAATAGTTTATTTGAAATACAGTATTTTATCAACTGATGCTTTCCGGCATTATGTTGTGTATTGTCTACCATAATTCCTTTCTTAATGCCTACCATAAATTATCTTTAATAAAGTTGTATATTCTAACATAAAACTATATATTTTCTGCAAAACATGCTTGTTTATTAAGTAATAGATAGAGTCTGGTCTTAGCGAGTTGGCTTATTTAAACACCGAGATGGGCATAGCCCATCGAGGTGTTTAAATAACCAACGAGCTGAGACAGACTCTATCTTTTTTGTAGCATGGTGTACTTAGTAACACTGTGACGTCATAGTGACCGTACTCTAAATTCCAATATCCGGTAGTTGTAGTTCGGCATAGCCACGCCCCTTTAGTTACCCTAAATTAAACGATTTAATGCTCTGCATTCATCAAAGGAAATGTCTGTGACCATGCTACAAATGATTTTATCGACAATTAAATTAGTTTTGAGAAAATTAAGTTTCGACTTCTTCGTTTTATCAATGCATATGTACAATCATTATTATGTTGCATTGGGTGCAATATCAAAAAATTATACCACAATAGCCTAAATACACACTATGCATCGTGTAATTCCCGAGGATATACACAGCATATGTTAGTTATTGTGGTATAAATACAATAGAGCATGAGTCTTGCACGTGTACGGACGATAATGCACTCGCTAACGCTGGTGCATTATCTCCCCGTACACGTGCAAAACTCATGCTCTATTATATACTTATACCACAATAGCCTAAATACACACTATGCATCGTGTAATACCCGAGGATATACACAGCATATGTTAGTTATTGTGGTATAAATACAATAGAGCATGAGTCTTGCACGTGTACGGACGATAATGCACTCGCTAACGCTCGTGCATTATCTCCCCGTACACGTGCAAAACTCATGCTCTATTATATACTTGTACCATAGCTGTAATGGTTTTCCTTTGTTCTTGCTTATGATATATTTTTCATAAACCTGAAGATCTGAACCTAAGCCGTGCTATAAATGCCGGTATATTTCAGCCGTGCTATAAATGACAGATTCGGCAGTTATACCATGGCCTACTCCATTGTACACGCGCATAGTTGTAAGTTTACACACAACCTGTCAATCAAAATGTCAATTACCGTCAATTTCTAAGGTACAAAACATTTATAGCATACTTTTTCGAGTATATGCGATTTATTCTGCACTCTCGGGCCTGCGGCCCTCGAGAAGCAGTATAAATCGCATATACTCGAAAAAGTATGCTATAAATATTACAAATAATGGAAAAAGACCACTATGAATTAATTTTAAAAAAGGATAATGACAAACTGTAATGAAACTAAAGATCACTCAATTATAATCATGTTTTGTTCCTAACTGTTTTAATTTATCAAGTTTATTGGTATAACCATGTTGTTGTTCCTAATTGTTTTACTTTATCAAGTTTATCGGTATTAAGTAAATAGAAAAATTCTATATTAACCAGTACAACCAGGGAGTAAGTATACAGGGAGGAGACACGGATTCATAAACACTCTAGTTTATCAATTGATGTTGTCGCGCTAGAACACCGCCATTTACCATTTTATAGATACATGTAAATCGATAGTAAGCGTGTATATACCTTACATTTTAAAAGTTAAAATTTCGACCAACATCTCAAAATAGGCAGTTTTTTCAGTCTCTTTTTTACTGCTTTCTGTTATAATCAACATCACGAAATTATGTTCTTGACAAGGTTAAATATGTCTACTATTCATTTTTTTGTTATTATTAATGCCTTATATAACCCGTACTTCGTATTTCGTTTGCAATAGCTAAACACCATTTTTAATTTGAAAAATTCAAAATTTCAGCTGATATCTCAAAAGAGGCATTTTCATCACCTCTTTTTAGGCTTTGTCTTATAATCACCACTGTGAAATTACCTTCTTGACAAAGATAAATATTTTTTGTAAACATTTTCATCGGGGAAAGATTGGGATTTCTCAGTGAAAGAATATTCATAATAGCTAAATATTATTAACTAACTCTGAACACAAAAGTAACTAACTGTGACACTGAGTTATGACGTCATTAAAGTGATAGCCGATAGCGTTCAATAAAGTGAAGAATTTCGGTTAAAATCATGCACAGATGATTTAAAATGTAATAAACAGATTATTTAACTGCTGGGTTCGATTATAGGGAAATCCATCACCATCGCTCGATGGTAGACGTGTTTTGTTCTGTGTTTTTTTCACTTGTAACCGGAGGCCTCGGGTTCAATCCTCCGTGGTTCCACTGAGTTTCGTCGGTGTGTTCTTGGGCAAGACACTTTGAGGTTAGCCTCGTCCGTCGGATGGGGACGTAAACCAGGCGGTCCCGTGTATCGGTCTATCCTCCAAGCAAGTTAAAGAACCATAGGAATCTATTCGATAATAAGAGTAGGGCACGGTTCCCGGATTCCTATGTATCATTTCCCTCTCTCTGGGGTGGCTCTAAATAACCTTTACTGTGTTGATGAGCTGTTAAACAACTTTCAATTTCAATTTTTTTTTCACTCACTCGCATACGCTCGTTCGTGAAACGACCCCGGGCCTATTTTACCTTATATAACAGAGGCCTGTAAAGGGCCTCTTCCCAACAGAAAATTGGACTGTTTTTTCCCAACTGTGGCAGAAATATTTCCCAATCGGAAAACAGCAGTCTCTCAGAATTTGAGAAAAAGCATGAATTCTGCAGTGTGTTTTTGTCTGCTAAGTAAATTCCGACTTGGAAAAGTTAATAATTATGATAAATAATGGATGACAATATAAATAAAGTATATTAATGTCATATTTACTTAATTTATGAAACCTTGTATTTTTCCCAAAATGAGAAATAAACGCGTTATTTTTCCCAAAATGGACAGGCCTGGGCCTCTTCCCAATTTTGTGGAAAAAAGCCCTGCCATACGTCTACCATCTCCTACCATTTCCCTTTAATCGATCCCAGCAATTAAATAATCTCTATGTTTACTATTCACTTTTTGCTATTATAATATAACCCGTAGTCTCGTATCTCGTTCGCAATAGTATACACTGTTAACCATGACAGAGCAGGGGCGTTCCTGGGGCTAATTTAGGTATAAGCACCATCGAGTTTTGGATTCACAAATGTGCCTAACCCCTATATACCTTCAGTTTTTATTGCATATTTCGCATTTTTAGCCAATTTTATATTTTTGCTTCTTTAATAGCCTGTACGCACGTGCGTACGCCCAGGTACGCCCCTGCAGAGGATCCGCCTTTTGGATTTCTTCAAATATGAAAGCTGAAGGTAATTTTTAAATAAAACGAACACATGGCAATCTTGATTTTGTTTAATTGCAAGATAATTTTTTCTGCATTTATCTAACTTGCATATTTGCTGTAAGTTGAATAGTTTTTGCATAATTTTGATTATTTTCAACCACTAATACAATTCAAACTTTGGTAGAATAATATTAATTAAAATGTAAACAATTTGCATTACCTTTTATTTGAAAGTAAATTATCAATATTATTGGATTAACAAACTATGGTTACGGTAGTACCTTTAAAAGTCAAGGCACATTATAATCAAAAACTAAGTATTAAAATATACAAAAAGATATAAAATATATACTTGCATCAGGTAATCTATTTAATAATATTTTATTCAAGTATTATATATAATTCAGTTGTTTTTTTACTGCCTTTATATCCTCTGCTGTATTAAATATTAAATATCAATTACCCTTTTTGAACCCCTTCAAGGCCTGTTGTAACACCAAAAGTGTGTCATGAATTTTATAACTAATAAGCTGATTACATAACAGGGACACACCATAAACCACTAATTGAGCAGCACCAAGTGCCAGTGATTGACAGCATGGGGTATTGAATCATATGCCACTGTCGAGGTCATGCTGGAATGAAAATTGATATATAGGGCCCTGGGTCATATCTCTTCAACAATTACAGATATTAAATTGTTTAAATTGACTGCATTCAGCAGCTGAGACCAATTGTTTATTTTAATTAAAAAAATATATAAAAAAAAGAAAGGAAAAAAACACACATACATAAGCTTTTTCTTCAAAAAGAACAGAAATGTGAAACATAGTTGAATTTAACACTTTGAGGGATTCAAAATGATTTAGTGTGTGCACAAATCCTGTATTGGTCTCTAAAATAAATAATTATTTTTTTTAAAAATCTCAGTCTTTAATAGTGGATTTCTAATAACAAGTTTAAAAATTAGCAGCATAAAACCTGAACATTATTTCACCACTATAGTAAGCTACAACAGGGAGCAAGTATACGGGGAGGAGAAACGGGTTCATAAACGCTCTATCGATTTATGTTGTCGCGCTAAAATGCCGCCATTTACTATTTTATCGATACAGGTAAATCGATTGTAAGCGGTTGCATGTGAAAAAGTTAAACTTTCAGCCAACATCTCAAATTAGGCAGTTTTTACAGCCTCTTTTTTAAGGCTTTCTATAATAATCAACATCACGAAATTACCTTCTTGACAAAGATAAATATGTCTACTATTCACTTTTTGTTATTATTAATGCCTAGTATAATCCATACTTCGTATCTCGTTTGCAATAGCTCCAGACCATTTTTAATTTGACAAATTAAAAATTTCAGCTGATATCTCAAAAGGCACATTTTCATCACCTCGTTTTAGGCTTTGTCTTATAATCACCACCTTGAAATTACCTTCTTGACAAAGATAAATATGCCTACTATTCACTTTTTGTTATTATTAATGCCTAAATAACCTGTAGTCTCGTATCTCACTTGCAATAGCTATACCCTGTCACCATTTTTTATTTGGTGCACTGTAGAGTGGCACCATCTTTGTTATACGGAACCGTCTGGTAAAATGTGCTTTTATACATGCAAACAAATACACGCTCTGTATCAGAGGACACAATGTGAATAAATAGTACTTATGTTTACACTGCGCACCTTTGTTGAGTTTGTAAGTGTAATAATTTATGAGAATTTGCTGTTTTTCACACACGCGCGAAACAACCAGTAGTCATTTTCACGCAGTAGTGAAACACACGCGCGACAACATAAAACGGCAAAACGATCCGTTTCTCCTTCCCGTATACTTAATATTCCCTGGCTACAATAAGTACATATGTGTACTCACAGACACTGTAGTAGCTGACAGGTAGTATGTGGATATTTTATTGTTATTCAAATAAAGAAAGCGCCATATTATCTAACAACACATTTAGTAAATTATGGTCTGCAACCTGTCCCCATACACTGTCACAGGCAACTGTCATTAAGATTTATTCCCTTCCACGCAGACATTCGTCCGGGAGTGGGCAAAAAAAATAAGCGCGAAGAATTAACTTCTACAACAACAACAACAATATTCTGATCTGCTGAACTTCTCTTCAGTATTTTGTCTCCATTGGACCAATAATAGACACCAGAATTTATTAATAGCGGTTGGGAACTACGCTTGTTGTTCAGCCATACCCGTTTTGATTCGCAGACACTTGGGTCGAATCCGCCTGCAGTCGCTGACACAGATTTTCCGAACAGCAACCTGATGTCTGTTTGTTTACCTGCCATGTTTACGGTGTCGATGTAAAAAAAAAACAAGTCTGACTGGTTGACGATATATTGCATCACACCAATTGATTTTAGCGTGAAATGAATCACAGTCTATATGACGCGTGGGTTACCTGGTAACAAACAAACACATGTTAATCTGAAATCTTGCAAATAATGCAACATCGTGTTTGAACGATAGTTTAACTTAATGTTTATAGTGCAAAAAGTCACTCGCCCTGTCGGATAACCAGACGCCAAATGTTAATCTTTCGCAGGCAGCTTGCACTCGCCAATGCACGCGGGCGAGTGGTATTTTACACCCCTGTGTATATATGTGCCAAATTGAATTGAATTGGGTTTTAAGGCGCACCAACACATGAAAGATTATATGGCGCCTAACAGGCATGAACATGCCAGGCTCATCCTCCATGTACATAGAGATAAAATATGGAAAATTGGGCCTAGAACCTTCTCACCCTGAACTGCAGAGTTGCTGCAAATTCTATCGTAGAAACTCCATTTATGCTGGAGCCATGTTTATTGTTTTTCTGCCACTGCTCTTTTCATGTGAGCGAGATGGCACCTGAAATAATGCAGGGATCATGATGAAGACCTTTAATGAACATGAACATAAAATGAACATGAATTTGGGGGGATTCTACTGTACCCACAGACATATTAATAATATTTTTTATTAGGTCTGTGACTGTACCCCTCTGTCTGCCCCTCCAAAGGAATCTGCAGTGGCTCATTCTTTATTGGGTTGGGTTCAATTCCCAGTGTGGTTCAAAGACTCCAGCAGTAGGCTACGAGTAAATATTCACACCTTTCGTTTGAAACGTGGCTGGTCAGAAACTAATGACCGAGCAGTCGACTGTCGATATGTGTAACCCTTGACGTTACAGCGAAAACCAATGACAATAAAATATCTGCATCTACTTACAATTTATATTTTAATTTAACAGACTGATTATAGCCAAATATGCCGTATCTGCAAAAAAAGTATGCACACAAACTATGTAAGTATTATACATTACCTGTATTGTTAGCTCCAAAACAGAAACTATTGAGATAAAATTGTCACGTCATAAATTTAAAAACGACATTATCCAACTTGAAAATGTAAAAAAGAACAGTTTCGTTGATCCCTTTAATAGGGAATTATTAACAGCAGCTGATTTAACACTGCACTAATAACAAATAACTGCTAAAGCAAATATGTGCTTGACTAAAATATGTTTTTTTGAAAAATAATCTTGAAAATGTTAAGTTCTAACAAGGATTTGTACAATAAGAGGATTAGAAAATAGGTCAAATTATATAGGGCGAAAAAGGAAGTCTCGCAAATTCTCGGACAGAAATCCCGAGATCGTGTCACGTGACAGTCATCGTCTTCAACCGCCATTTTGGAAAATATTGAATACAACGCTGGGTAGATTAATGTCGATAAACAGCAAGATAACGCTTTATATAAGCAATTATCGAGTAAGTATTAGTTTAATATGATGTATTTTAATGAGGAAGTGTTTATTTTCCAAATGTTTTTCGTCGGTAGTGTAATTTTATGTTGATATTCTCCCGATTCTCGGCAGTGTGATGTTGGCGGGTGGGGTAATCGTATTTTTAGGAATATTGATATAAAATATGTTTTCCATTGAAGGAAATACATTTTTGATTATAAATGTATTCGTTATCCGACTTTGTTATTAAAATTTAATAAATAGCATACTGATATCGATACCATTCCGTATTTTTTTCTGATTTAAATTTCACTTTGAGTTTAAAACCAAAAAAAAAAAATACGATGTTACCGCCTTTTTAGTAGGAAGGCACAAAATCATGTTCTATTTTTAAAAAATACACATATTTGTGTTCTTATATAATTTTAATATTGCATGGTAACCTTTATTTTGTACAAAGTATTTTTTTTTTTTTTTTCTCAGCTTTCAAATGGGCAGTATATTTCTTGTTGTTATAATTCACTTTGAAAATTTAGAAACACTAGTGTGTTACTGTCTATTTAATAGAAAGGCGTAAAATCATGTTATTTTCTAAAAAAATACACATATTTGTGTTCTTATATAGTTTTTATACTGCATGGTTAACTTGATTTCATACCAAGCCTTATATAAAAAAAGAATTATAGATTTCAAATGGGCATATATTTCTTGTTATAATTCACTTTGAACTTTTAAAAGCAAAATTTAGAAACACTAGTGTGTTACTGCCTTTTTAATAGAAAGGCACACAATCATGTTATTTTCTAAAAAAATACACATATTTGTGTTCTTATATAATTTTTATACTGCGTGGTTAACTTTATTTTATACCAAGCATTATAAAAAAAAAGTATTTCAGCTTTCAAATGGGCATATATTTCTCGTTATAATTCACTTTGAACTTATAAAAAACTAAATTTAGAAACACTAGTGTGTTAGTGCCTTTTTAATAGAAAAGCATAAAATCATGTTAATCTTCTGAAAAATACACATATTTGTGTTCTTATATAATTTTTATACTGCATGGTAACCTTTATTTCATCATACAAAGCATTATATTTTTTTCTTCAGCTTTCAAATTGGCAGATTATTTCTTCTAAGAAATAATTTAAAAAATCAAAAAAATACCATGTGTTATCGCCTTTTTAATATAAAGGAACACAATTATGTTCTTTTTAAATATATATATATATATATATAATTATATAATATATTTGTGTTCTTACATAGTTTTCATACTGCATGGTTGTCTTTTTATCAAGCAAAACATTATTTGTATATTCTTTTCACATTTCAATGGGACACAATATTTCTTTAAAAAAATAATTCTAAAATTACTACTACAATAAGTGGTACATGTTGAAAACTCACGACTGTGATACTTAATACAACGTAACACAGATTGCAAGTCATGGGTTTATATACTTAACACAAATAAAATAGAAACAAATCGTGACCACATGGCTGCAAACCTTTAATATTAATTATAACATTAATATTCAGGTTTAAACCAATACTCTGCATTTAATCCCTTATAAAAGTAACACTTTATCTTAGTTTATTTTCAGCCGCTTCAAAAGGGGAAGGATACAGAGGAATTCAGGACCCACTCCATACTCTACTTTATACATTCCTATGCACGGGACTGCAAATTTGAACCATATATTGAAATGTTTTGGAATTTTTTTTGCACTGTATGTGTCATTTCTTGTTTATGTTAATTTAATTAAAACTCTTTTATTACCGTATGTTTTGAACTCTTTATTACCGTATGCTTTGTTATGTTATAACTCAAATAAAAAGCTATGAATTTCTGAATTTTGTCTTCTTGTTATTGTTTAGCTTGTGGAGCATCTATTTGAATAATTGCTTCAGGTATGGCACTCTACATGTAGTATGGGACAATACCGGATTTTAATGACCTAGTGTTGTTACCAGCGAAATATAAGACACCAGCTCAAATGAGCTGCATATATATAGCATGGATCTCAATACCTGGTTTTATGACATGGTGTTGTTATAAGCAAAAGATAAGGCGGCAACTTGCTTAAATATCTGCATATTCGGCATGTGTTTTATTGCACTACCAAATCAATATAGCATGGGTCTCAATACCCAGTTTTATGACATTGTGTTTTGAGAAAAGATAAAGAACTCGCTCAAATAGGGTGCATATTCGGTATATATTTTATGACACTCACAGCAATAAGACACTAGTGCCATAGGGCGAGCATAAATATATACTTAACATCATAGCAATAAAACACGAGTAAGTACCGCATTTTATGACATGCGGTAAGACTCTCAGTGGAGCTAACAATTCAAACGTCCGGGGAATGGGATGAGGATTGGGAGCTTTTGATAAAGTACGCACGCACAAACAAATTAAAAAAAAATGTATGTATGATTCGTGGCATGCATAGCATGGACAGTTTAGGAATCGGCTTATTACTCATATCTACACCATTATCACACAGTTCATCAGAGACCTCATTTTCACTTGCAGTAAACTTGCCTAATAAAGCTTCAAGATCTAGATCATCAAAATTAATAAAAATCTTCTTTTCCGCAAGACATGTTCATGTACGTAAAGATAATCAGAATGACATTACCAAATGGTAAATATGTACAAGAGATGCATGTTCACAGTTTTTTTTTTAATAACGCATTGATTAAAATAACAGTTTAAGCAAACTATAATTATGCATTCAAGTCTCGGGACATATCAAAAGAATCGGCCGACGCCGCGCTTTAAACTCGAAGAAAATAAAGGATAATTTCGCTAATAAATTACCATACATTTGCACAAAAAAGATGCATTTTTTAATTCAATTGGTCTAATTGCAATACGGTTAAAATCGTTACAAAAGAAGAAAACAAATATCAACCGACACCGCGTCACACAATGTTAGTTTTCCTAGCGAAAACAATACAATTAATATTAATGATTTACGCCTGGTAATCCAAACAATTTAAGAATTATAAAACAAAATGTCCGATAATTATTGGTATTTAAAGTATTTTATTATTACAGCAAGGAATAAGTAATAGATAGAGTATGGTTTCATTGAGTTGGTTCATTTAAACATTGAGATGGGCGCAGCCAATCGAGGTGTTTAAATTAACCAACGAGATGAAACCATACTCTATTTGTTTTGTAGCATATCCATTTCAGCTCTATTTCAGTTATTCTAACTGTTATTCTCACAGTTATTCTGACAGGTCTTATTTTCAACGATTTACACCTGTGTCTGAACAAAGAGAATTGTCTGTGACCATGCTACAATTACATATTTAGAGCATAGGATCGTCATCATTTTCGCGGTAATCAGAGTATCACCGTGTGTTTATACATTTTATTAACACCATTTTCGAACTAGTCTCCGTGTTCGTGACACAACCCTGAGCCATAATTCCCGATTGCTTTATGCAATTAGGGATTTTTCTATTGACTATGTAATTAACAAGCCGCCAGTTAAAAAGAAGCTATATATTTCTCACGTAATATATGAGATAAACACAGCAGTAGCACCGAACTGGTTTTGTGTCGAAACGTACAGGTAAGATCGCCGCGTTATCGTTATCGATCGGACCCGTCTTATCGGAAGACCCGCCTTATCGATAGACGCTGAAATCTCGTACTTTCTACGCGAGAGTCTACGAGATTTCATCATATTTTCTTATCCTCTTATTGTACAAATCCTTGGTTCTAAGAATCATATATTGCAGATAAAAACAATGTGCTTTTCACTGCCAAAATGGTCATAAATGGTACCCGGTTTTACAATGAGAATTGTTATAGGAATGAGGAGAAGCTATTTGTTTTTATGCTGGCACAGACGTTGAAAAAAAAGGTATTTATTGATAATACTATAATTACAAAATTTCCCAAAATTGGTAAAAAGGCCCTGCAATAGCCTGAATAAAGGAAAATGTACGGGTTTTCATTGACTAGCATGGTGTTCTGTGGTATCACAGTACTGAAACGGTTTGACGAACAAAAACGAAACTGTAAACAATAGATTTAGTCTGAATAGAAGAAAAGGGAAAATCAAATGCTTTCTGTGACCCTTCTTCTAAATTGTTATGATATAAATTTTATAACATTTTACGTAAAAATGTCAGAATCAAGGTATGCACATATTGTGTATTTCGTATTCATTATTTTCCATTGCAGATATGTTGAGATTTGATCTTATTTTCAGTAGGTGATAAAATGTGTGTTACTCGGTTTTTATCCTTAGGTTCTATAGTAAAATAAAAATCTTTAGCAGAGTAAAAAGACAATAATTTTTTAGATTTTAATTTTGAAAGATACATATATTGAATCAATTTGCATGAATGTGCATGAACTATGCTGGGTTTTAAAATAATCACACTGTAGATACCTTAATTATAGCACTAAACTTGGTTGAACAACAAGGATAAAGACCGAGTTTATCACCTACCAGAATGTATTTGTATGTTTTATTTCTGGTCACTGATTGGTCAGATTGTTTGATGATGCTCTATCAAAATTATGAATTTGTTAGTAACTGGTATAAGATTCAATGATTGACCATTTCTAGAAACAATACTGTAATGTACAACAGACTCATCAGACTAAAAAATAATGTCATTAATGAATGTTATTGCCTTCAAGGTAATTGGAAACTGCATTTATGGAGAATAGGGATGATGAATTTTAAAGAAAAGGAAATTGTCAACATGTTTACATTATTTTGATGAAATATCCTTTTATTTATGATAAATAAACTATCTTTTTAATTATTGTATTATAAAGTCATCAACTCTATTTATAAATTAATTATCATATTTAATGCATACTGCCATGAGAACTGGAGTATTTCGAAGGTAATTGAATTGAATTGAATGTTGTTAAAGGCTCAACAACACAGTATAGGTTATTCAGAGCCGTCCCATAGAGAGGGGAAGGATACAAGGAATCCGGGAACCATACTCTTATTATCTAATAGATTCCTATGGTTCTTTAACTTGCTCGGAGGATAGACCGATACACAGGACCACCCGGTTTACATCCCCATCCGACGGACGGGGCTAAGGGAAAGTGCCCAAGAACACACTGACGAAACTCAGTGCCATCACGGAGGATTGAAGCCGGGGCCTCCGATTACAAATCCGCCGCGCTACCGACTGCGCCATCCCAGCCCCCTTTATTTCGAAGGTTACAAACAAAGAAAATGTCTGTTATTTTTCTCTTTGGTGAGTTTTATGCATACGTCATGTGTGGTGTAAAAAAAAAAGAGAAAGAAAAATGGTTTCCGCCCAATACTGAACTTCCGTGAGTTAGGATTGAGAAATTGAAGCAACTTGGTGAGTGGGTTATATGGAAAGAAATATTTAAAAAAATGTCGCAGGTAGCTTAGGAAATCCTGGTTTAAGTTGAATTTTCATCTTCTTGTTTCTTCAATAAAATCAGACTTGGCTAGGTTATCTAAAGATGTATTCCAGCTCATTAACACTAAGGTATTTTGCATTGCCTTTTTACAGAAGTACCTGTCCAAGGAGGATTTGATTGATGCTTTGACTGTTATTATCTTATATGAAGGACATGGTACGTTATTACTTGGATTAAAATCCATCTCCCATGATGCAAATAAGTGATATATTTTACTGGCAGGTCATTTTATATGTACAGTAAAATGAGAATCGAACCAATACCAGACACTTTGGGTAAACCTGAGGTACCTTATGGTACCTTCATACATAACAGAGAAATTCAATACCCTATAAGCAAAAGCAAACTCATAACTGGCCATAACAAAAAAAAAAGTTTGACCTATGTTTATGAAACTTCACATACATACCGTATTGTTCCTTTTTAACGCCCCCGGGGGCGTTACATTTTTCAAAAGGGGGGTGTTTATTAGAGTGTAAACTGTTCATTCATTGACCCTTATGTAACTCTATTATAACTCTAAAACCCTTAGTGCACTATACTTGAAATACACATGGATAAAAGTTTTTGTGGATATATTAGTCGTGTTATGTGGATTAATACCACTTTTTAAGGTAAGGTTTTTACTTTATGCACAGTAGGTGGGGGTGTTTACTCACGGTGCCTGGGGGGAGGGGCGTTTATTAGGGAGGGGGCGTTAAAAAGGAACAATACGGTATACGTAGTAACTTCACATACTTATACATAGTACCCCAAAAACTGGGGGTGCAATGATTAATCGTGATACGATTATAACGCGACTTTCTTTCACACGTATCATATTGTGGGGACTGTATCGTAATAAGATAACGATACACAGATAAGCATTGCCTTGCTCTTATTGACAAAAATAACCTCGCTGATAATTGTAGAAATTATATTTTTTTTGTTAGTACTCTACTGGTGTGTCACTTGAGGGGACCAGAGGTTTGCCCCCATCAGTCAGTCAGTCTTTCAGTCCGTCCCACAAATATGGATCCTGAAAAGTATTTAAGATATTTTTATGAAACTTGACATGTTGGTAGAGGGCAATGAGGGGATTATACCCAATATTTTTTTAATTTTTTATTTTGTTGATCCGACAGAAATATGGTTACTATGGCAATGGATATAGTAAAAATACACAAAATACATGTATCATTTTATAACAAAAGAAATGCTTTAAAAGATAATGAAAATTTGTGTGTAGGTAAGAGGGAGAACTTTAGGAGATCATGCAGATCTTTTTTTTTCATTAAGTAAAAAATTGTGGTTGCTGTGGCAACAGAAATTGTAAAAATTACACAAAAAATATAGAACATGGTTTTCGCACAATATCTTTAGTTAGGAATGAGATATTTGAATGAATTTGTATGAGTAGGTAGCTTATAAATATGAACAGAAAGCTTGGGATTTGGGTCACTGGAGTCAAGGAAACTGTTGCTAAAAATAGAAGAATGGTGTCCGCTAAATAACTTTATTTAGTAATGAACTGGAATTGGCTG
The DNA here is from genome assembly GCA_037043455.1 of Cyrtodaria siliqua. Taxonomy (NCBI): domain Eukaryota; kingdom Metazoa; phylum Mollusca; class Bivalvia; order Adapedonta; family Hiatellidae; genus Cyrtodaria; species Cyrtodaria siliqua. Next base: position 207,890 of record JAWPHD010002730.1, read on the forward strand.
AAACTTGGTGTGTAGGTACAGTACAGCTCACGCGAAACCCACACTTTACTATGAGGAATTACAAATCGCGTAATTACGCAGAGTTTTGATGATAAAACTACTCAGAGTGGAAATCACTTACGCGATACTTATGCCACGATACTTTGCGTAGATAAACTCGGGAGTTCGCGGAGTCGATACTGCCCAGGTAAAGGGTGCACATTTTTCTAATTACAGTCATTATAATGTATATTTATTTAATAACTTCAAAAAAAAACGAAGCAGAAGACAATTCATAACTTTCACATCCGGTCAACTTCTGTTAAGTTAAGATATTCAGTAGGTTTACTCGGACTTTTTTCTCAATCTCTATATGGAAAATGAAAATATTACACCATGATTTAAATTAAATGTACCCATATTGGTGTTTTAAAATCAGACAACATAAAAAGAAGATACATATAATTATGTACACCAAAAACAAAGTTTTTAATATAACTATCGATACAAACTAGTTTTTTAAAGGGCTAAAATCAGTTGAGCACCAGCGATAAACAGTTTACACCCTACCCGAAAGTGGAGGTCTTATTTTATTGATCACTGATTGGTCAGATTATTTTGATGTTGTCATGTGAAAGTTATGAATTTTTACTTTTGTTTTTGGAAAAGCAGATGTGGAAAAATTTGAATGCCCGGATTATGTATACTGGGTCACGATAGTTATATAGCGGTTCCTATTACCGACTTCGCGACGACTGCAATTAGTAATTATTATACTGGAAATTATAATTTTATTTTAATTAATCATTATTTGTAACAAATTTGTTCTGCTGTTTATTATTTTGTTGACGAGTTCTTTAGTCAGAGATAATCAGAAAAAATTGTGAAGAATTCCGGGTCATAAACCCGTTGTTAGTGCCGCCTTGTTAAAAGGTACATACATGGCCAAGAATTATGGGTACTTATTTCGGTTGAAGAAGTCTGACTTTTGGACAACAGAAACAAACAAAACTTGTGATTAATGCATTAAAATTTTGAAATATGTATTTGTTTCGAAATTTATTCAGTGTATTTATCAGTCTTGCACAGAAAAGATGCACTCGGCGTCTCATTGTTTGTACTTATTTTGGCGATTGGCTTTTTCAAGCGCGCTGTCGGAAAATTTTGCTTTTCTCCCAGTAATAAACCACCACAGGTGAGCACTCATGGTTAATTGGATTCTATATACGCGGAGTAACTTAAGAGTGCGAATGACTGACAATGGCGTACTTTCGCCGCGTAGATTTACCGAGTCCAAACAGTCACTCCATGTAGATCCGCGTGGCTCTTGATATGACCAAACTCGACGAATCGAGTAAAGTGTGGGTTTTGCCTGATCTCTACTGTAGTTTATATGAAAGGCAAGTATGAGATTGCATTTGGTTAAAGGCAGAATATGCTTTTTTACACATAAACTGGAACATCTGATGAAGCACTTACAAATTGGAGAATTACGCTAACAAATAAACTGACTAAAATTAAACTGTACACACTAATACATATTTGTGCACTAATTACGCTGTATCCCCTACATGCTGCACCGACGTTAAAGCACAACACAGGAAGTGTGCAGATTCAAATGGTTTATAGCACAGGTAATGTTTATGTAAACACAATAGTTAAAAGTAGTTTTTATTAACGGCTGGATTCATAGTGGGATTTAATGCAAATTTGACGGTAATATTATACACAAATACTTGATACAAAGTCTCTATCGTCTCTTAAGGTTAACAATAAGCATATTCTGACTTTAACTGTGGTCCTTGAATGCTACATTTCCGATTCTACTTTGCTTATAGACTGTTCATGAACATAAGATCAGTTTACAAAGAACTCAAAATATAATAAATTTATTGTATTTCAGATTTTCTCCATGTTCTCCGGTGACAGATAGATAGTGCAAACAAATCTACGGAGGCAATATATTCCAACCATATTGACACAGGAGGTATTCCAACCACATAGAGATGCACACGATATTAAGCTATAGAGATTTTATGAGATATATTCCCACATAAAAGCACACACGATATTTCCAACCACATACTTTAAGAATGAAAATATTCTTACTACAGAGATATTTCAACCACGAAACATATTCAAACCACATAATTACAGAAACGTGTGATATTCTAGCAACATAGAGATGGCATGGAGATGTGGGATAACCACATGGAGATGTGATGTAGTCCAACCATGTAGAGACCTGACATATTCCAACCACATAGATACTTTTGATGTTTCAACCTTTGGAGACTTGTGATGACACTGTTGAATAGTGTTTTATACATATGTGCTATTCCAGCCTCATAGCTGTAGATTAGATTGTGGTATTCCAAGCACGTAGACTAGGCACATGATGTATTAATTCCAGCAATATAGCAAAAAGGGATAGTCGTGCCACAAGAGAACAGATATTCCAACCACATAGATGCCTGATATATTCCAACCGCATATAGACAAGATATGTTCCAGCTACATTCATATTTGTGATAGGCCAGCTATATAGAGACATGATAATACAATTATGTTGCATGAAGGCAAGAGTTATTTGAACCGCATAGAGATCTGATATAATACAACCACATGGAGACAAGAGAAAAACATTCCAATCACTCAAGCCACTAGCACAGACATGATAATATATATTTCCATTACAACGAGACAATATGGGATAATCGAACCACATAGAAACCCAGTTTATTAACAACCACATGGAGACATATTGCAACCACATATTCCAACCACATTGGAGACCAGGGATATTTAAACCACAGACATGAGATAAGCCAGCAGCACAACGACATAATATATTTCCAATACATGGATACAGTCTGTGTTATTCGAACCACTAATAGGGCTGTTGTATTCCAACCACAGAGAGATAGATATTCAAACCACATTCCACCCTTATGGAGATGAGAGATATTCCAACAACAGAGACTTAAGATAAGTCACCACCACAGAGACATGATCATATGTTTCCAATACATGAAGCTAATCTGTGTTGTTCAAACAACATATAGACCCGACCACAACCATAAATTGTTTAGTTAACCAAGAATAATTTTCAAATGCATTTTGATGACAGCATAGTATCGGACCAGTAACAGCAGAGTTACGGCCCTTGATTTAGTTCAATATGCTATATTTTGCCTTGTTAAGACGATAGGGCCTTTATTTTTCATCCTATCTTTACCAAACTTTAACATATTGTTAATATCAATGAAAGCTCGGACAAGTTCGAAAACCAGCCATATCAGACTAATAACAGCAGAGTTATGGCCCTTGATTTAGTTAAAAATGCTACATTTTGCCTAGTTAAGACGATAGAGGCTTCATTGTTCATCCGATCTTTACCAAACTTTATCAAATTGTTCTTGTTGTTGAAAGCTTGAACAAGTTCGAAAACCAGACATATTGGACCAGTAACAGTGGAGTTATGGCCTTTGATTCAATTAAAAATGCTATATTTTGCCTCGTTAAGACGATAGGGGCTTCATTGTTAATCCGATCTTTACCAAACTTGATCAGATTGTTAATATCAATGGAAGCTCGAACAAGTTCGAAAACCAATCATATCGGACTAGTAACAGCGGAGTTATGGCCCTTGATTTAGTTAATATTGCTATAATTTGCCTTGTTGTACAATGGGCCTTAATTTTGCATCTGATCTTTGCCAAACTTTACCAGATGTTATGACTCTAAAAAAGAGTCTTTTTTATGCCCCCAAAGGGTGGCATATAGTAGTTGCACTGTCTTTCCGTTCGTCCCTGTTCGTCTGTACAATCGTGTCCGCTTCAAATGGACGGATTTTCAAATAACTTCGCACAATTGCTCACCACAAGACGACGTGTCACGCACAAAATCCAGGTCCGTGCCTCCAAGGTCAAGTTCACACTTAGAGGTCAAAGGTCAAAACAAAGTGCTTTTGTGTGTGGTTAATAACTCTGACATACATGGACAGATTTTTAAATCACCACAGCTAGACGACATTGTGTATAAAACCCAGGTTTGTGGCTCCAACGTCAAGGTCACATTTAGAGGTCAAAGGTCAAATTGTGTCCAGTCAGTAACTCTGACATTCCTGGACGGATATTCAAATAACTTGGCACTAGTGCTCAGCACAACCAGACGACATGTCGCGCACAAAATCCAGGTCTGTCACTCCAAGGTCAAGGTCACACTTATAGGTCAAAGTTTAAATCATGTCCGGTCTATAACTAGCATTTCTTGACGGATTTTGAATTAACTTGGCACAAGTGCTCAACACAACAACATGATGTGTCGCGCACAAAATCCAGGTCTGTGGCTCCAAGCTCAGAGATCAAAGGTCAAATTGTATGAGACAATAACTCCGGCATTCCTGGACGGATTTTCAAATAACTTGACACAAGTGCTCACCACAATAAGACGATGTGTCGAGCACAAATCCAGGTCTGTGACCCCAAGGTCACCATTAGAGGTCATAGGTCAAATTGTTTGAGACAATAACGGGGGCAGTCCGTCCGTCCGTCATTCCGCTTTTCGTGTCCGGACTGTACCTTCAAAACCCCTGCATGGATTTGTGATTAACTTGGCACAAGCGATTACCATAACAAGATGATGTGACGCGCGCAAAACCCAGGTCCGTACCTCAAAGGTCAAGGTCACAATTGAAGTTCATATGTCAAAAACAGGTACGCAATTTCGTGTCCGGACTGTAACGTCACAACCCCTGCAGAGATTTTTAAATAACTTGGCACAAATGATCACCATAACAAGACGATGTGTCGTGCGTAAAACCCAGGTCCGTACCTCGAAGGTCAAGGTCACAATTGAAGTTCATAGGTCAAAAACAGGTACGCAATTTCGTGCCCGGATCGTAATGTCACAACCCCTGCAGGGATTTTCAAATAACTTGACACAAGTGATCACCATAACAAGACGATGTGTCGCGCGCAAAACCCAGATCCGTACCTCAAAGGTCAAGGTCACACTTGAAGTTTATAGGTCAAAAACAAGTACACAATTTCGTGTATGGACCGTAACGTCACAACCACTGCAGGGATTTTTAAATAACTTTGCACAACTGATCATAATAACAAGACGCTGTGTCACGCGCAAAACCCAGGTCTTCAAGGTCAAGGTCACACTTGGATGTCAAAAGACAAATTGTGTCCGGTCAATAACTCTGGCATTCATGGACGGATTTTCAAATAACTTGGCACAAGTGCTCACCACAACAAGACGATGTGTCGCTCACAAAATCCATGTCTTTGGCCCCAAGGTCAGGGTCACACTTAGAAGTCAAAGGTCAAATCGTGTCCGGTCAATAACTTTTGCTTGCCTGGACGGATTTTCAAATAACTCACCACAACCAAACGATGTGTCGTGCACAAAATCCAGGTCAATGGCTCTAAGGTCAAGGTCATACTTAGAGGTCAAAGGACACACTTATCACTATCAGTGATATTTCTTGTTTAATTATTTGTTTTTGTTTTTCATTAATTTTTTTTTCATTCATTTGTTTGTTTTTTGTGATATATATATATATTTTTATATATTTTTTTAATATATTTTTTTTTTTGTGATTTTTTTTGTAATTGTATTTCAGATTTTTTTTTTAATATTTTTTTTTTTTAAATTAGTTTTAAATATATCTGATGGTTTCATATTGCTCCAAGGTCAAGGTCACACTTACAGGTCACTTCGGGGGCATTTGTTACTGTGACATTTCTTGTTTATATTTATTTTTTTATATATTTTTGTTTTTAATTTTTTATTTTAAATTATTATATTTTTTATTTTTATTTAGCTCTATGTTGGACCAGTCGGACCAGTTACAGGAATTATGGCTCTTGATTTAGTTAAAAATGCTATATTTTGCCTCGGTAATACGGTAGGGCCTTCATTTTTCATCTGATCTTTATCAAATTTTACCAGATTCTTTAGTTATGGCCCTTGAGTTAGTTAAAAAGCTGTTTTTTGCCCAAAACTTTCAAAAAACGTAAATGGCAGTCACTCGTCAGTCGCTTCATTGATGGTATAAGAGCCATGTTAGCCAGTAGAGCGTATAAGGCCCTCTTGGGCCTCTTGTTGTTTGTTTTGTGTCTTTTTTGGTTTGATATTATGACTTGTACTTATTTGGAAGATTTGTTTTCTTTTTCATTTCCTTTAAAATTATTTAGAGAATTTTCCCAGTCAAAAAATGGGAGAATTTTCCCAATAACATTCGGGAAAATTTTCCCAAAAATAGTTTGTTTGTGTGGTGTTTTACGTCCTTTTCAATACACGCAATGTTATATATGACTTTTTTGTGGTGGAGGCAGACCACCCATACTTTTCCTGGGTAGAACCAGTACTTTAAACCTCCCGCCATCCGTAACAATCGACACTTCCTCACTTAAAGTCGAGCTCAATGGTATGTAGGAAAACAGGCCATGGGAAAAAACAGTGCAGTATCAATAACTGTCAGGCTATGCACGAGTCACATTACTATGTTAAGGACTAATCGCAAGACAACACATCATTCTCAAATCTGAATCTGAGATGCTAAGTTAAAATCAGATCTGAGTTAAAATATTCAATCTTAAACAAACTGGTTTTTTTTTTTTTTTTTTTTTTTGGTTTGATATTTTGACTAATACTTACTTGGAAGATTTTTTTCTTTTTCATTTCCTTAAAAAATATTTAGAGAAATTTCCCAGTCAGAAAATGGGAGAATTTTCCCAAAACATTTTGGGAAAATTTTCCCGATAATATTTGGGAAAATTTTCCCAAAAAGAATTTGGGAGAATTTTCCCATTTTATTTTGGGAAAGTTTTTATTTCATTAAATTATAAACATAATGGCATATTTAGTTGTCAACACTGCAATGGAAGATGTTTCCAAGCTTTGAAGTGTTGTTTTAGCTATTAAGAAATAACTCATTTTCCCATGGGAAAATTTTCCCAAATTACAATATTGGGAAAATATTCCCATGGGAAAATATCAAAGTGCTCGTATCGCTGTAAAACTTCATCATAGACCCTAAATATGAAAGCCGCATACTATTTCGACATTATATTGAAAGATAAATACTTTCTGTTTTTCCCATGGGAAAACTGCCCAAATCATTTCCCATGGGAATATATTGTCCCATGGGAAAGACCGTTTCCCATGGGAAAAAAGCTTTTCCCATGGGAAAATAGGCTTTTCCCATGGGAAAGGTCAACTTCGCGTCAAATTTCTCGGAAAAATTTAAGTGTCACCAATGAAATATAATATAATTTTACAATCATTTGGTATGTGCTTTCATATGAAATAGTCGCAAGCGCCCTAGCTCATTCGGAATTACTTGCTGTTTCTGCCAAAAACCGGCGCGGCAAAAAAAAACCGGCGGCTGTTAAAATCAGTTCCAAAAACAGTGAAATTTATTTATGGTAGATTACCACTTTTATTTCACTGAGAAAATTAGATACATCACTGGAAAACATAAAATAAATGGGGATATTATGTTTAGTATTTCTGCCGGGTCTATATAATGGGACATTTATGTTTAATATTTCTGCTTGGCCTAATTATGGGGATATTTATTTGTAGTATGTTCTCTAGATATGGGGATATTTGAGTTGCTTTAGAGATTATAATAGTTTTGTTTAGTAAAAAAAGAGTATGATAATGGACGTTTGGAAACGGCCGAACACGACACATACGAAATATTTTAGTCTCGGTTTGATTGAGACTGTTCATGAGCGGTAGTAAAATATGCTAGCTACCGCTCACGCCCTTTATGTTTAGTATGTTTGGTAGGTATAGATATGGTGATATTTCTGTTTTGTGTGTTTGATGGGTCTTAATATGGGGATATTTGAGTTTGTTTACAACTGTTGGGCCTAGATATGAGAATATTTCTGTTTTATATTTCTGCTTAGCATAGATATGGGGATATGTATGTGTATAACGTCAGCTGATACTAGACTAGATATGGGGATATGTATGTGTATAACGTCAGCTGATTTTAGACTAGATATGGTGATATTTATGTTAAGAATGGCAGCTAGGACTAGATATGGGATATGCATGTATAATATGTCTGCTGGACCTAGATATGGAGTCATGTATATTTAGTATGTCTGCTGCACCTATACATGGAGATATTTATTTTTATTATGTCTACTGGGTCTGCATACGGGGATAATTATGTTTTTAATGTCTGCTTGGCCTAGATGTGGGGACATCTATGTTTACTATGTCTGCTGGGTGTATATATGAGATATTTATCTGTATTATGTTTGCTAGGCCTAGATATGGAGATATTTATGTTTATTATGTCTGCTGTGCCATTATACGGTGTTATTTATGTTTAGTATGTCTGCTGTGCCAATATACGGTGTTATTCATGTTCAATATGTCTGGTGTGCCAATATACGGTGTTATTTATGTTTAGTATGTCTGCTGCGCCTATATAAGGGGATATTTATGTTTAGTATGTCTACTTGGTCTGGATATGGGGAAAGTTATGTTTATTATGTTTGCTTGTGATTCTTTAGATAAGTTTATGTTTGTATTAAATAGACCACATGAAACCAGGTCAGAACAGGTACAGCTCAGAGTTTTGATGCTGATAGTTGATCCATTGTAGGTTGATACACATTGTTCAAAGTGGATGAACATAAGTTCGAGACCTGATATTTAGCTAAGTGATAGATTAGGCTAGTGTCCAGCCGAACCTATATTAACATAGGGTTAATACAGGCTAGCTCATTGTCATGTTCAGCTAGACGTATGATGCTGAAACAATTAGCTTTTAAGTGTTAGGGTTTGCAAGGACCCGTTTTAAAACACAGGAGAGTACGTAGGAATTAATAAGAACTTTTATTTAGTGCAAAAGGTTAATTTAGAACATCAACTCCTGACAATTGGAGGCTCATCCGTGTACCTTTTTCATGCGGTTTGAAGCTGAAAATATACAGTGTCGAGCTAGTATCGCTGAACACATTGTGCGTGATCCCATTTTTTTAAATGTTATATACAAGGACCCGTTTTAAAACACAGGAGAGTTGTAGGAATTAATAAGTACTTTCAATTAGTGCAAAAGGTTAACTCTTGACAGTTAATGGAAATGTTAGTAACAACTACGCACTAAATCATTCAACTCGTATTTTATAAATTATATATTTTATTGAAGTAGATATTATTTACATATTTAGTTACAATTTCTTACAATAATGATAGTCATCTAATTCGCGTTTGACAGAACTTGTCTAAAATGATATCGACGGCAAAAAACAAATGATCATCTTCATGATCTTGTGATGAAACATAGATCTTGTCCATTATTTACTGACATTGGCTGACCAATTGGCCATTAGTTGGAAACATAACGCTTTATTTATCATTTAATGAACTAATGGATGCATCATTAGCCATCGGATGTGATTGTGATGTGTTAACTGACTGCTGAGTAATCGACGCCTAGTCTATCTACAATAGTGAAGGAAGAAACTGGACAATAATAACCTACGAAGCGTTACTTGCACTATCGATCAATCACATTTTGACATATATTGTGTTGCTGTTGGTTTTCATAGGGTCATAGGGTCACAATTTAAGATGGAAATGAATCGTTATCTATATTAACGAGTATACCTCGGAATCAGGGCATTACAAGTGAATGTTCTGAAGCTAAGCCTCAACGTATAAGGAATGAGCTTACACAATAATATTCCTCAATGTTTCCCTAACCCAAATCCAACTGTCAACAATAAGCGACAAACGAAACCCAGTTTAATACTGACCCCAACATTAACCTTACGGACTATAAACGACACAGCACAATCGGTTTAATTTTAACCCTAACCCTTTCCCAGTATATACCGAGAATACAACGAAAAACATAGTGACATATAGTTGTAACACTCGAATAGCACGATGTAATAATATTAGTTAGCATTGGTGCGCATCTGTGGGCGATACAAATTGATATTGCATGACACTTGCGATATCTTAGCGAGTTTCAGATTGCCCTAGACCAGTCGTAAAGTTACGACTAGGAGTTACGATATCGTAAACAAAAATATCGCACGATTTTATTCATAATACGCGTAAATACGTACGATCATCGTACGACAAACTGGGCCCCAGCGCTTGGACAACTATTCGGCCAGCATTAATGCAGCATATCAAGGGAGGAGTATTAACTGACATGGAGTTACTATAGAATATCAGTTACATCATGTACATTGTGATACGTATATTGTTTTCTTTCACTACCATCGATTACAAACAAAGCCATATAGCAGTGAGGCAGTGACGAATTTCGAGAATCTGCAGTCATTCTTAACTCAACTGCAAATCAAAATATTGTTGTTTTATTTGGCTGAAGCCACCGTGCGCTCCGAACATTCTTATTTAGTTGACTTATCAACTTACCAAACCGAGACTGCAATAATTCGTATTGATCGCGTTCGGCCGTTTCCAAAGGTCTCTATCATACTCTTTTTACCATCTCCCATCCCAACCCACACCCCCGGGAAGGACGTCTTAGTTTGAAATAATGAAATAATTGTGTATGTTGTTTAGTGTATTTGACCTTTTGCGAGGGTCCCTGCTGGGTGCGGAGCCAAAATTAATGCACTCATACTCGCCATTTTCATGAGGAGAAGATATACACCAAGTTTGGTTAAAAATTATTTTGTTTAAAAGCATGAAAATAATTACAACAATACATATAACCTAAGTATGGGACACAACAAACATAACATGGTTGATAAAAGGGAAGTCCCTCATTAGAACGGTCAGTGTCAAAACGGTCACTTGGAGTTCAAAATAGCTAGGTTTTATGGTGCACCATACTTTACTCTTGAACTAGTGTCATCCCAGTTAACACGTTCATAATTAAGATCGAACCAAAAAGCTAAAAAAACTATAAACGGGCAAAATCGTCTTTCGTTGGATTAAAACAAGTGGCAGTTTTTTATCTATTGAATTGATATATGCTTGGTAGGTGAATTATAGAGAATGCTGGCTTGTCAGAATCATACCAAACAATGAATCGCTGCATGCAATAACGCGATCTGTCTTTGTGTTTCTTTTACAATTCTATACTAATTTTACATTTGAGCACTTCATGTCTGACAACAATATACAATTCCCGGACACTCTCCGACAGAAAGCCAAATAAAAACTGAAACAGTAGGGGCGCCGCTGATTCATATCTCGTGCCTGAACCGCATAACTCAAACATAAATAATTGGGGTTGGAGGCAACGTACTTCACATTTTGCAAGCACGTGCAGATGCGCGGAGTTTATAGTTCTCTTTTAAAAAAAACTAGTTTAAAGCTGCGACTAGATGACAGAGAAAACAAATCATATCAGAAGTAAATTATTATGTCGGAGATTCATCAAACAATCGTGTTGACTGGTGTTATAGAGATATCACAGTCGGAAACCGCGATACAAATGCGAAGATCGGAAAAATACTTCGAACTTGCCAATGTTTCAAAACGGTCACAAAATTGTATATTCTTCAATATTGTTGAAATTGCCAGGAGTCGAAGATCATTACCTGTGCTAACGTTTCTGAAATTTTCTTATTTTATTCATGAATATAGCCAACATTTAACGTGACCATTTTGAAAGCTGGTACCTGCATGCCACTTTTTCAGAGGCTATTCAAAATGGCGGAGACACAAAAAAACAACCAGCCTAGGGCCAATCAGCCGCACGGCATAAAACCCACTTCTCCCTGGACAAATCAAAATATCATAATGGTTCACACTGTTACTGAAACTAATTTGTGAATTGAATTGAACGGTTGTATCCAAAGAATGTGCTAAAAAAAGGTCAAATTATGCGGATGCATACACACATATATAGATCGATGGATTATTTGTACAGGATTGGAATTAAATCGTTGGGCCTTTATCGAAACAATGTTAGTCATGATCGTATAAAATTCCAAGATTTACGTGATTGACTTGAGTGAGTGCGTAATTTACAAACTACAAAAAATAGATAGATCTTTGTCTGAGAATTAAAAGAGAAATGTGAAACACACCAAGCAAAAGGGGCATGGCATGGATTGTCTGTAGCCTATGTATGGATTTGTATAAGTAAATACTATCTTAATTACTGTAGGACAAGTATTTAACGTTGAACATATGAGATAGTGGTGGTTCATATATAATAGCTTTATTCTGATTATTTTTAGAACACATGGGTGATAAATGACTGATGCAAATGTAAGCCTTGAATATACTTTTTGTTCATGAATGCCACCTGTGACTGTGTCTGTGACTTACATTTGGAATAGTATCCATCTTCTGGAAAGCATCACATTCAATTCCAGTTGTGTTTTAAGTAAAATATTATAGAAGCTGACATTGATCGAATTGAGAAAGTTGAACATAGTTATTAATATTAAAAACAAATGAACAATTTGTTATTTTTTCAGGTCTGCTTAGAGGCAGTGTGCAGTGTTTACCACAGCCAGACAGTTTTCACCAAGACATGTTTCCCAGTCTCACAGTATAACTTCATCAAGAGCCTTGCCTTGTATAAGCTAGTGTGTAGGTAAGCTCAGCTTAAAAAAATCAAAGAATTTATCAATGTATATTTTTTGCAAAATATATGGCTGCACTTAGGTTTAGACTTTCTATACTAAAATAAATATGAATGAATTGTGTTTTACAGCACATTGACATATAAATAGGTCATATTGTGCGCAGTACGGATGTAAAATGAAACTAACAAAATAAAAACGTCCTTGTATTACATCTAAATATTAAATTTAACCAGGACCCTGCCTTAACATAATGTGCTGGCATGGCCTAGCGATAGCACGGTGGACAATAGCAATCCGGAGCTTCCGGTTTCAATTCACACATGCGCCACTGAGTTTCGTCTGTGTTTTCGGGTAATACACCGTCCCTCAGCCTTGTTTGTTCCCCAGCCTCGCTTGTTGGATTTGGGTTGAAACTAGGGAGTCTATCCTCTGAGCGCGATAAAGAACCATAGACATACATTCATTATTATGTTTAAGGCAGTTGCATACGCGTCCTTCCTCTCTCTCTGGGGCTGCTCTAACAAAGGTGTACCGGTACTGTGTTGATTAGCCAAAAAACGATTATTTTTAATTCGTCGTACATGTAAAAAGGGTTCTTTAATCACTATTAATCTACATATTTCAATTCTACAACTTGTTAACTATTTAAGTTGAAACGAAATCTGGTTACGGTAAACAAAATATGTATCATTTTTAATTTTCCTATGTGTCCTTACCCTCTCCCAAGGGCGGCTCTAAATGACATATAATGTGTTGTTGAGCCAACTTAGGCCAGAGTTTTTTTTTTTTTTTCAGTTCTTAGACCCTCCGATCCATTTTTTTGTAAAATAAAATTAATAACATTTATTTTTAATTCAACTGTCTTTTTTTAACACGAAAAACTGGTAAGAAAAGTAACCGTATTTTGGTCCCGTATTTAAAACCACCAGTGATTGTGTTTAAAAATTAAAGTTACATTAGAAGGTCATGTTATATAGTTTCTTTGTGGTCAAAGTTCCCACCATGTTCTATTCAATTTATATTCTTATAAAAAAAGTTATATAGTCACTTTTTATTCATCTATTTAAACTCACGAACGTGTTACCTATTTAAGTTGACACAACAATATGTATGGTTAAACAGAATCGGTATCATTTTTATTTTCAGAAACCCTGATGTACTGAGACGCTGGGTGTTAGCTGTAAATTGTTACTGAAGAAATATAAAAAAGACCTGACAGGGAAAGTAGTCACAATATATATGGGAGGATTTTATTGAAACAAGTGTCTAGTCACATATATTATAACTTTTTAAAACATTAACAACCGAATCAGAAATATTTAAACTAACAAGAATAGAATAACGCGATATTATACAAGTTTTGTTTTATGAATCATGAATCAGCAATACCTCATATGGGCAGTATTAGCATCAACTTCAAGAAAAATATGTCCAGTAACATTTGTGACTTAAGGGAATAAGGATATTTGGATCCACTAATTCCGAAATTCCCAGCAACACCAGTTCAGCACAATATCATATCAACATGCATATCTGACTGTCGACAGAGGTGGATCGATGAGCGACATTAACTGGACAGTTAATTGGAGTGGCTCCAAATAAGGGCTAATACGAAAACTTAAATGTGTTTCTGTTAATCTGACCGACCTTGCCCAAATTCTTAATTGGATTAAAATTATGTTTACTGAATTTTATTGGATTATAAAGTTTATGGATTAACAGATGATGGGAAGTGAAGATTATTGGTTCTACCCAGAAAAGTGGATGGTCTGCCTCCACCAATTGTTTTTAACAAATATATATAACCCCACATGTGTTGAAAATGACTTACAGCATATAAACAATACAGACCTAGAGGTGCGCATACTAAAGGGACATGCAGCAATCTTATTTATTTTTAAACTCTAAAATGTTGTAACTTAACTTATAATTAAAATATATGCAAGCAGGTGTAAAGTGAAAATCATACTTGATTAATGAATCAAGGTGCTAATTTTAATACTTTAAAAATGCCGTAAATCCCTTTAATAAATACAAACAATTATTGTATGATGCAGTTTAATTTGTAATAATTAAAATGTAATACCCTTTATATTGGGATGTTTTGATGTAAATATTTGAAATAAAATGTTTTAAATCAAATAAATAATTCACTTTGATATCTGACTTGTTAAATAGTGTTTATGTTGTCATGAAAGATAATATTCAAGACCTTATGTACCTTAAATGTTTATAATTTACCATTGAATGGTGAGGCGGCATATGATGTTAGTCATTTGTGCGTCTATATCCTTCCACAGTGTTTAACCAATTGTTTAGAAACTTTACATGAAGTTTATCTATGATGTCAAGAGGTGCAGATCAATTTTGCATCAAAATCAACATTATTTATGAATATATATTCTTACATTGTACAGTTTTCCACGGATTGTTTTCAGTGGAGTCATTCGTGTCCCTTGGACATATTGAGTTATGTAGATGCTCGGTTGCAACTTTTATATTTGTATACATTCTCATTTTCACCTCTCACCGCTGCGGGTTCAAATTCCACTGGGAGCTCGACTTCTGAGAAAGTGTCGATTCTTACGGATTGCAGAAAGTATACAGTTTTGGTTCTACCCAGGTAAAATGGGGTGATCTGCCGCTATCACCAAAAAAATCGACCGTCGTATATGGCCTAAAATGTCCTAAAATGACATTTTATATTTTCAGAAACTAATTTACAGACTCAATAAAACCGAGACAGCTGCTTTATTCTCTTAATTGTGTTTGTTGCTCCCAAAGGATCACCTTTATCTGTATTTATTTAATTGGATATTTACAAAGCCAAGAATCGGACAAAATTGGACAATATATGTTTGAGATATTTAGTGTTGAAGTTGAGTCCTGTTTGAACAAGTTTTAACAGACTTTATATATGTATAAATTACAAAGCGTAATGTATGGTCAATGCAATTAGTTTTTTTTGAGAGGAATATATGCACATTTGGTATGCAAATTTCGATTTCGAGATAATGACAGACAGTTGAAGACAGTTTCATAAAAATTTAAGGTGTTGTTTGTACTTATTTTATCCTTTCATGTAAAAATACCCCAAATATATTACAAAAAAATAACAAACATTTTTTATTTCTACGAATTTACTTGGTTTAAATAAATGAAACGAAAATATTTATTTCGCCCGTTAACACATCAACTTAGGTTATATTAGGACAGCAACCTCAGAGGGAGATGGGTTGCATGATTAATTTTTCCATTAGACATGCCTCAAACAGGGAGCGAATGCACACGGGTCTCCATGTTTCCAGTATGGGTTTAATATTTAGCTTTTTTGATTTTTCCGAAATTGTATTGTAACTAACTCCATGTCCACCGCCATATGCATGCCATCTTCGGGATGGTTAAAATTTTGTATTATTGATTTTATTAATATTGAGTTCTGCTCAACCCGGGGCTAGAGGGCGTGAGCGGTAGCTAGCATATTTCACTACCGCTCATGAACAGTCTCAATCAAACCGAGACTGCAATATTTCGTATGTGTCGTTTTCGGCCGTTTCCAAAGGTCCATTATCATACTCTTTTGTATAATATGTTAAGGCTTTATAGCAATCTTATAAATAATTATCAAGGTACTGAAAGTACTGAATGGCGAAACCATTGGAGAGGAATGCATGTTTTCAAATGTTTCGCACATGAAATATTTGTTGCGAATAAAGTGTTGCATAGAAATCAGCTGCAGTGAACATTTGTATTTCAAGTCATACTGGTGATAAGAACTCTATGGAAAGGGTCGCCCAATAATATTGATATTGTGTATTTAATAACTGTTTGATATATAAGTTAAACTGTTTTAAAACAAATATATTAAATACTATTACAACAATGAGAACAAAAGGCCCTATTGAAACCACAACATCCGAATTCAATGGCACCGTAGGTCCGGATTGTACCACAAACAAAAACAAAAGAGCCAACTTAATCAGTCTAGACCGGTTCTTTCTGACCGCCCCTCGTATTTGTTTTAAGCACCTATTTCCTAAAATCACCAGGTCATTAAAAACCCATCAACAGCTCATATTCTCATTGTTGTATACACCAAACACACACACCGTGAATTGAGGTCCGATAACAGTTTTTGTCTTTGAATAGCAGTGCATCTGAAGTACAGCTATATACTTTATTTGTACCTTTTCATTCTAACACGACCTGCGCAGTCTTTCGTATACACAAAGAAAAGAGACAACTGTATGTTATTCTACGATAAAATACAGCTGTTCCATTAATTTCATCCATTGGAAGCGCCACGTTACATGACGTCACTTGGTAAATTATATACGTCACGAAGACAAACTCAACAGTAATGTTAATGAAATGTTAATTACAACAAACTTGCCATGCTCCCAACCCCGATATAAACCCATCATAATCATCAGTACACATAACATTAATAAGCGTCTTGAACAAGCTGAGAACGTTTGACGTCATACGGCGAAAGCTGTATGACGTAAGCAATGACTTAATTATTTGTCACGTGACTACTAGTGTATTTCAACATATAGTACTGTAGACTGTTTCACTGTGCATGTACCGTTTCACTGAAACAAGCATTTAAACGCTTTGTAGCAGTCTAATAGTACCGCGCAGAACTTTGCATACGGGGTGCCCGATGGAACAGCCTGTACACATAGCAGCCTGATTACCTTGACCTCCGAGATAATATATAGTGCCCCCACAACAGCGTAAACAATGGGGTTGTTGTTGTGTTAGAATCGAAATAATGAATACGTACCTGTATTTTATCGGTGAATAAAATACAGTTAGGAGTTCGGATGCGTAGTAATTAAATCACGAGTGCGTTTGTTCTTAATTAATATTAATATTATTTTTTTTTTTTTAAGTGGACGGGTCTCATCACCTGAAACGAATATGCAATATGTTTTACATGTCAAAGGATGCAATTTTTTTTCATGTATATATGTCAGATCAATTTGAGTGGTGTTTTACGTCATTTTACCGGGTAGAACCAGTGCTGTATACCTCTTGCCATTCGTAAGAATCGACACTTTCTCACTTGACAAGTCCGTAGTCGAGCTCCCAGTAGGATTCGGTGAGAGGCGAGAACGTTTTAGACGCAGCGTCTAGCCCTATTGTAGTGTCGACCCTATTTGTGTTTGTGACGGCATATGCCTTTAGTCCTTATTAACATTGGCATTCATGCTTGTCGTTTTGCGTGTTTTTGGGTTTACTGTGTTCTGTGAAAGTTGCATTTCCTGTTCGACTTGTATACTTATTTTTACTATCCAGGCCATGGATCCCCTTATATCAGATCAAGAAATGTGCTTTTGATTTTATTACACGATTCATCGAAAATGACACATTTACTAAATGTATGATGTGTATCATAACTATACCTAGATGTGTATATTAGTGCAATATTTATGTAAAAAACAAACAATCATTATTATTGAAGTAAAAATAACATATTGTCAATTTAGCATACACTCTTGTTTTATTTGCAAATACATTCCCCTTTATCGACTGCTTCAAAACGAATATCGTCCAATTTGTCATTTTTATGCGCTCTAACTAGTTTCCTTAGGCAATAAAGCTTAGTTTACGTTGATATTTTGTTGTAATAGCTTCGGCCATGGCAATAACATGGCTATAAATAACGAGTTGTTTTGCAAACTGAGATCATATACTGATAGCGTGATAAGTGCATTAAATCAGGAATCCACAGGACAATCTGAAACGCCAGTATGACGATCAATCAGGAATCCACAGGACAATCTGAAACGTTAATATGACGATCATAAAGCAACTGGTTATGGGCTGAATGTAGCGATGTATTATCATAGGTCTGGTTCATATTTTATCACTGGCTTATGGAAACACGTGAAGCGGCGATTGTGCGAGTTTTTTTAAAACTCGCAATCATTTAAGAATAATTATAAATATGCCCCCTCTAGAAAAAAATAAAATAAATCTAGATCTAAATCATGGCCGTCAACATTGACACATTTTGAGATGTATTTTCCCGTGACGTCATTGTAAAAAGTGAGGAACTTGACATTGTGGTACAAATCGGGACTGATATATAACACAGAACACAGAAACCCCAAAACACGCAAAACGATAAACATGAATGGCAATGTTATTCAGGAATAAAGGCATATGACGTCACAAACACAAAAGGTCGCCTTGGAACAGTCAATGGCAAAAAAGGCCGCTGCGGGTTTAAACCAGGTTCTTTGGTGCACCAAAATGATATATAGGGTCCTATAGAAACCACAGCGTCCGAACGCAATGGCGTCGTAGGTCCGCACTGTACTGCAAACAAGGACTTTAAACGACAATGAAAGAGACAAAAAACAACAGAAAGGGTGGTGAAGACAGGGTTACCGACTTGGAACGGTCAGTAGGCAAAAAGGCCTACTGGTTAGCTTGAATCGATTTTATATGCGCACAATCCTCGCTATTATCCTGTCTTCAGCGCCCAAATAGACAAGACAGTGTAAACAAAACTACATCCCATTAAAAGGAAATCTCTAACAATAAAGTCCACATCCGGAGAAACTAACTGAAGATATACATACAAAATAATAAACATCTCCGGATGTATCCAGAATCGTACTAAACAACCATAGTAGTTGCAGCTAAAGAGAAAACCAATCTAGGGTACGACCAGAAAACCCGAGGGACGAAAGCTCATGCACCCACCTCCCTTAGTTGGGGTTTCAGTAGGTACAATGATAGAGTCCCAAGAGGTAGTCCAGTCATCGCACAAATGAAAAGTGAAGCGTAATGACTGTCTGTAGAGGGGTCATTCACTAAACATGCAGTGCGCTGTAAAACCAAAGGGTTATATCCTTTTCTGACGAACTTCCTGATGAAATTTGTGAAGTGGTCAGGAAACCCGTCAGACCCCTTTAACTTTCGAAGTTTATAGACCACATCTCCATAAAATGAGGGTTGTGATATGCCTAGTCGCAGAAGTGTTTTAAGGGTTGGTGTTGTACTTTTCCAGCAGGCCCTCGTTGCGGCGGTAGAATTTAGAGAAAGATCTAAGTAGTTTGTGATAACGAAAACCCTGCTGAAGAAGTTTACTTGTAATAACTTGATTACGATCATTGAAGTCTATAACATCATTACACGCTCTAGCAAATCGAATGAGCTGGGAGATATACACCCCATATGAGGTAGCACGAGGTACATCTCCATCCAGGTGTGGATAGTTAAAGATGTTAAAATTGAAATCATCTCTCTTATCATAGATTTTAGTATGAATACAATCATTTGAAATCGAGAGATGAAGATCGAGAAATGCTGCTACTGTATCCGAACTGTTGGCTTTATTCAACGTGAGCTCTGGTGGATAAATGTTAGTAACCATATGAGCAAAGAACGGATTATCAATATTGAGTATGTCATCAAGATACCGAGAAGTATTATTAAAGGCATCAATAATTTCACCCTGGCTAGCAGGTGACAAACTCAACATAAAATCTCTTTCATAGCAGTACAAAAATAAATCTGCAACAAGTGGCGCACAGTTAGTACCCATAGGAATACCAACAACTTGGCGGTAAATAGTTTTACCGTATCTTATAAAGATGTTATCCAGAAGAAAAGATAAGGCTCTACAAACATCAGTACAAGTCCACATATTATACTTATCAATGGGGGCGTTAGTAAAGAAAGCCCTGACATTATTACAAGCTAGAAAAGTAGTACGTTCTCTAGCAAATGTCTTCTGAATAAGCTGAAACAATTTTTCTTTGGTAAGATTATGTGGTAGTGTAGTATACAGTGTAGAAAAGTCGTAGGTGCTTAGAGAAGAGGCATGGACATGATTCACACTTACCTTACTTCATCCCAATAAAACGGGACAGTGTAAATAAAGCA
Organism: Cyrtodaria siliqua; assembly: GCA_037043455.1. Classification (NCBI taxonomy): domain Eukaryota; kingdom Metazoa; phylum Mollusca; class Bivalvia; order Adapedonta; family Hiatellidae; genus Cyrtodaria; species Cyrtodaria siliqua. The sequence continues at coordinate 228,343 of JAWPHD010002730.1, forward strand.
ATCCCCGCCATGAACTATTCTCTAACCAACAAGGCATCATTAATAGGCAATATAAGTAAAACACAAAGATGCTCGTGTATATATAAATACAAAAAAACAATAGCAAACAAAACCATGAACTATTCTCTAACCAACAAGGCATCATTAATAGGCAATATAAGTAAAACACAAAGATGCTCGTGTATATATAAATACAAAAAACAATAGCAAACAAAACCACAAAGAAGGTATTCAATTACTTGGTAGAAGCCAGAGCAACAGGAGAATAAACCATTGCGGTCACATGTAGACTTCTGAGGCCTGTCCGGTCATCGCACAATTAAAGAGGAAAGCATAGTGGCGAACTGTAATTGGGTCCACCACCAAGCATGCAGTGCGTTGCAAAATGATAGTGTCATAACCTCTTTTGATAAACCTTTTAAAAAGTTTAACAAAGATAGTATGAAAGTGATCATGACGAAGTTTGTAAATCACGCCACCATAGAACACGCTGACAAAGGTGACCGTATCCTTTTGGCGCTTGATGCGTTGATTTTATCCTGGCCGAATCAACATCGCATCATAATGGAATCGTACCCATGGATTCACCCGATAAAACGACAAAAATGAAGAATTACAGGCTTAAAGCTACACAGTCCCTGTTTAACTGGTGATAACTCATGAATATGAATGAGTCACGTGTGAAGTAGTTTCAAATCGACGAACACCCCAGAAGTCGGTATATAATGCGTAAAATTTCACATTTTTATTTAGCCTCCATACAGGTAACATTGATATATATACGGCTTCAGCATATATGTGATGAAAAAATAGTTGCCCGGAGCGGTATTTGAACCACAGCTTTGCATTTTTAAGTTTGGAAGGATGTATGCTGAACAATAGACTGGGGCTATTTATTGGTGGTAGCATTTTAACACGTACACAGAAACTCATCAAGCGCTAAGTAACATGTCGAGATATGGTTGTTTTGAGGCGAAGTATTAGTTTCATATTGATAACATCAGGGACTGTAGATAAAACAGGTCCTGATAACATACAGTGTTACACCAGGCAATGTTAGTTTACGCGTGCGACAAGATGGACTATATATTTATTGATCCATCTTGAGTTGCGTTCATATATGTTAAATTATTTTGCCTCATAATAAATGGTAGTTAGTATAGTATTTTCTCAAGTAGCGTTATAGTTCAGTGAATAAGAGCACCTGACTTGAAATCAGAAGGTCGTGTGTTCGAGCCCCGAAAGAGGCTAACTTGTTTTTCTGTAAAAAACACTGTTACCTGTGTATAGGTACGATGTGCCCTGGTCGATGAATATACAGTAAATGATTTTCTGCGCTATATTTGCTGGCATAATTACCCGATTTCGACATCAGCTGGTGAACAAGAAGTTACAAATAAGTACACGCCTACAAAGAAGAAATTGATTGATATAGAGGCTTTGTAGCTTAAAGTAATCAAAGCACTAAATGTGCTATGGACGGACGGAAAGTGCCGAAAACAACGGGTTTGCGTACTAAGGTGGTGAACATTTGTGCAAAATATTATTGAACTGACAACGGCAATTCTATATTCCTCCGCCTAATCGGCGGGGGATAAAAAGTAAAGTTATATGTATAAAAGCTTACATTTTATAAGTGACAAAGGGGAATACTTGTCAGAGAAAGTTGACCACAACATATGTATACATGAGAGCTTGGTTCCTTTCGAAAACCAATCAGATTCATTCATGCATGACAGAGTTGGTTGCGATATGGCTAAACCAAAACAAACTTCATTGAATTAGGATAAGGATAAGGATAAAATAATAAAATAATACTTTGATGAATATAAGAGTATGGTTTGATAAAGAGATGTCTGTGGTACATACTTATATAATCTATAAGGTTTCATTTAAATAGCATGGTAATCGAATTGATGTAATTATTAAAATTATTATTAATTATTAACAAAGTTTAATTACATCAAAATCAGTATTTTGCAGACAAGGTATCCATAGATTAACAAATGGTTGCCAAGGATAATCTTTATTATTGGTATAAACATTGCTGATTAGTCATGTATTCTGCTGTGTTAAGCTTTGGGAATGCCACTTGAAATTTGCCAAAGTGTTTAATTGTCACATCTTTAAATTACCATTTTGAATTGTTAAGTTATTTAATGTCATTAATTTTTTGGTCTGTTATGGACCCTATATTGGATTTTCATTTAATAATGTTGATTACATTACATCTTTATGTGTGATAACTGTTACACAAATGATGTAAGGGACGGCACGGATTCTATTTATTATCCAATTACATCTGATATATAGATTGTCTTTTTCATGTACTCGTATGCATGCTAAATAAATAAATAAACATTATCGTTGGTCGTTATATACATCTTTCATACACTGATAATATACCGACAAACTCTATTAGATTTGTTACTAAACTATTCATTGTTATTTTCGGTATTCTTCGTACTAAGCACCTGCTATTTTCGTTACATTTCGGACAAGCCTGAACGCTCGGCCAATCCCGTCTATCCCGATCATTCTTTTGGATCCCGCCTCTGTGTATATCGAGCTTCGGTATGTTCAAAATCTTAACATTGTTTTAGCCAAAAGGTGAAAATAGTGCACAATGTAAACAATATGGCCGTTTGCCGTAGGTGTTGGTGTATTATTTGCGTTGCATGTTTGTTTTTTACAATGCAGGTGAAGGTTTTATCACTGCGTTCATGTATTTAAATTAGTGATGGAGCAATCGGCTAAATGACATTACAACATTTGGATGATAACTTTGCTTTTGAATGCAGATTTGTTTTGGCGGGAATCTAAGGCGCGATGGCGTAACCAATATGGAAACCGTCGATTTACATTTGAGTAATGCTGCGAAGCAGTATACGAGATGTTGCGAATGTATATCGGGATGTACGGTACGGTACGGCTTTTAACTCCAACCTCACGCAGACGCTTGTTTACGTTATAAGACATATGTGCATTAATTTGTACAGGATCAAATCCCTTCAAAAACAGCGTATTACTTAAACTTAAGTTAAAATCACTTTACCAACGCTTACATATTTATCATATTTATCAATATTTTGTCAATATACGGATATTTTTCCCATTTACAGCTTTGTAAATGGTACTACTTTTATCGCGTTGTAACTGGTATCGTTGGTTTCTAGTAGAAATTCGTTGTGCGCCAGATTTCCCACTACGTAGGACGGATGCCTGACGGCACCGTCCAAAATAACGATACCGTTAACGGAACCTATACATCTTAGTTATGTATATATGCAATAAATATGCGACAAATTTTGAAGACTCTTTAGAAATACAGAAAACAAAAAAGGCTGTGTCTTCTTTCAAGGAGCTGAAAAATCAAATTTAAATAACAGTTTTGATGTAAAATCACTTCAGTTGGCCAAAAAGCGTTGCATCTAGTTTCGAGTTTTTTATTCCCCAGCTACATAAGACATTGCCTTGAAAATGACAACCAGTATGCTAAATAATTTGTATTTTTCATGGAAACAAATGAGAAGGTCAATCGTGTAACGCATCCCGTATTAATGTTCACAATTGCGTTATAAGACCGGCACCGTATACTGCGGTAAGAAGAGAGCGCATCCTTCTTGTACATTAAGTAAAATATAAGTGGAGAGACGAGAGAGAGAGAGAAGAGAGAGATGAGTGAGTACATACATTACAAAATAATGTTTTTAATGTGGTATTTTCTCGGCAAATCTCATACAAATTATAGTAAAATTTGGGACGGGGTATAATTTTTATTTTTTTATCAATTTTTAATCCAAAAATTGCTGTCATTTAGTCGAACTGCAACTCGGGGAGGGAGGTGATGAGAATCTAGCATTTTTTTTATTGTGGACATTTTAATTATTTTTTTCATTGATATTTCATCTGTATATCTGTATTGAATATAAATTGTTTTATATGTAAATGATTGCGTTTAAATTTAAATGTTAATTATCCAAATAATGGAAGATAAAATGAAACAAAACGCACACACACAAAATATTCGGGCGGGTGGTGATGCTTGGGTGGTGGGATGGCTGGTGGGTGGGGGACGAAACATATAGATACATTGATAAAACAAAACAACACAGAGATAGGTAAAATACAAAATTAAAACAAAAAAAAAAACCGATTCGGAGTGATGGTGATGATGGGGTTGTGGGATCGTTGGGGGCTGGGGTGCGAAACATATCGATAAATTAATAAAACAAAACAACACAAAGATATGTAAAAAAAAAAGAAGAAAAAAAAAGCAAAAACACATTCGAGTGGTGGTGAGATGTGGATGGGTGGGATGGTTTGGGCTTGGGGGGCGAAATATATCGATCAATTGATAAAACAAAACAACACAGAGATATGTAAATATGTAAAACAAGAGCACGGCCTGCAAGTGAGGCTCGTCTGTTCGTGGACCTTAACCAAAATTCTAAGTTCAATAAGGGGCATAACTGTTGCAAAATGCAAAAAAAGAGTTATAAAATACTGATTTGCTCGGGTGATGTGATGATGTAGAGCAACTATGCAAAGCTTCAAAGCTGTAGCTGTAAAATTTACTGAAAAAATTGGACCTTGAAGCAAAACTTAACCAAAATTCTAAGTTCAAAAAGGGGCATAACTTTTGCAAAATGCAAAACAGAGTTATGAAACTTGATTTTGCTGTGTGATGTTATAATGTAGAACAACTATGCAAAAGTGGTGATGATGGGGTGGAGGAATGGTTGGGGGCTGGGGGCGAAACATATTGATAAATTGATAAAACAAAACAAGACAGGGATATGTAAAAAAAAAAGCAAAAACTACATTCGGGTGGTAGGTGTGATGATGGGGTTGAGGAATAGTTGGGGGCTGGGGCGAAACATATTGATCAATTGATAAAACAAAACAACACAGAGATATGTAAAAAAACAAACATAAAAACAATCGGGTGGTGATGATGGATGGTTGGGAACGGGGTGTGGAATGTGGGGGGACTAGATCATTGATATATGTGTAGATTTGATGAAAACAAAGCAACAGACATATGTAAAAAAAGAACAAAAAAACATTCGGGGTGGTGTGGTGGTGTGGATGTTGGATGGTGATGGGTTTATGGTTGGGGAAGAGGGGGGAGGTGTGGAGGGGAGGGTGTGGCGGAAGGAAGGGTGGTGGGAGGGGCGAAACAAATTAATCAGTTGTTAAAACAAAATAACATAGAATAAATTTGTAAAAAAAAAAGCATTTGGGTGTTGGTGGTTGAGGGATGGTAGGAGAATTGAAGGTGGAAGGGGGCGGGGACGTTGGCGCAACATAGCTATAGATATAGAATTGATAAACCAAAACAACAAATACATTTGTAAAACAATCGGGTTTCAGGTGGGTAGGTGGGGTGCAGTGGGGTTGAAGGTAAAGATCGGATGGAGAATGGAGGTGGGGTGGTGATATGACTAAAACAACACACAAAAAAAACCCACAAAAAAACGTGTTTCGAGTTGGAAAGGTATTAGCAACATAGTATATGTGTAAAAATTGACCAAACAAACAAAGTAAATAAATAAAAAATCAGTTTCCGGTTCACAATATAGGTTAAGTATGAATATGAGATTGAATAATGCTATAAGATGCAAACCAAGAAATTGGTAGACATAAAGAAAATATTTTAAGAGACACAGTATATACTACAGCTGTGTGGTACACGCAAACCTTGATCTGCCTTTATTGCACATTATTTGGTCATCACAAATTTGGCTTCCATGGGAGCCAAGAATTTGTAGAAGACAAAGTTACCTTTCGCAACCCTTTACAACATATTATATTAGGAAACCTATTCCCAGATTTAGCTGAGCTATTGGACAAGAAAAGACCTGTAAACACAGCTTACACGCAAAAATTTGATGCGAAATTGAGACACATTTTAAGGGATCTAATCATAATTTGGGTTCCATTGGAGCCCATGGGTTACATAAGATAAAATTACGTAAGCACACCCTTAAGATAATGCTATAAGGAAGCTCATGAACCAAATAATTGGTTGTGCTAGGAAAAGAAACGCAAAATTTGATGTGAAATGGACACATTTTAAGGGCATTTTAATCATAATTTGGGTTCCATGGGAGTCCATGGTGGTACATCAACCAAAATTAGTTATTCAGTCCCCTAAGATAATGCTATAAGGAAGCCCTGGGCCACATTTGGTTGAGCTAGGTTAAGAAATGTAAGAGACAGACAATGTAAACACCGAAGCCGACGCCGTGGTGACTATATAAGCTCTTATTCTTCGAATAGTCGAGCTAAAAATGGCAAAAAAAACGTTGTTTTTGGATGTTTTTTTTGGCAAGGCTTTAGGGAGTGCGCGTGCCGGTTTTGTCCCAACTCCCATCCCCTGGTTAAATTCATAAACAAATGCAATTTATTCATTTTAACGAAAGATTATAGAAAATTGTCGTTACAATTTTGTTCGTGAATACTGAACGAACTTTGCTTTATGTACACATGCCTCAGGTCAGACGACCACTTCTTCCTGCACATTAGAGCACCCAAAATCAAAGTCCAAACTGACCAAAACTATATAATTTTTATCAGGTAATTTGGTAATTTCGATTGCGGTTATCTCAGATGTGCTGGAATAATCACTTTGTCATAAGCGGCGGAGGAAATGGCTCGCTTAGTAGAGGTTTGTGTGCTCAGCATGATCAAAATTCTTCCAGAATTCACGAAGAAATTCAAGAAATTCAAGAAGAAATAAATTCAAGAAGAAATGATAAAATGATCGCATGTAGACGTAAACCGGGATCTTCCGAGCACGTTAAAATAGCCATAATGAATCTAATTCGCAAGTAAGAGAAAGGGCAGATTCCCGGATATTCGTTTGTATCCTTCCCACTATTTTGGGAGTCTCTAAAAACAACTACACATATACTAGTTTATGAGCCGTAAAACAACATTCAAACATATTAAATACTTGCCATGATATACGACCTGACCATTGTGCAATTTAAAAAAAAAAATCAACTTGTCTAATTCCTCTAATTCTGACGTCATGTGTTTACAACTATATCAACCGTATCGTATAAACTGAGGTATGAACTATATGCAAGAAGATTTTGGTTTATTGTGTGTGTGTGTGTGTGTGTGTGCGTGCGTCTGTGTGTTGAGGGGAGGGGGAGTGGAGAGGCTGGGTAGGGGCGGGGTAAGCTAGTAAGCAATTATTTTAAATGTTCAGTTTGTCCCAGACCACTAACCAAACCCATTTTACCAATCACCCACCCCCACCCTTATCTGAAAAGCTCCTACGCCAAACACTGTTTCTATAGTATCATGACAGATAACAGCTCAGTACTAGGCAGCCATTTAAAGCTGAAGATGGGACATAGAATCATTTATGGGGCCTAAACATTTATATAAAGCTGATGATAAAAATAAAAGATCGAGTTCAGTCGAGTTTAATGTTGCTTATATTCACCAGACGATAAATACAAAGCTGCTAGTTTGCATCAAGCGGTTAAATTATTTACGACAAAAAAACATATTCCGACCCGAAGTTTTGTACATGTATATACAGAAGCGTGTAGACATTACGTTAAAAAATGCGTAACAAGGATGTGGTGTCACATAGTGTAAAGGATGCGATACTCTAAAAAAGACCAATAAATTGATTTCATTCATATAGCTGACTCATAATTTGTTCTAATTACCGCAAGTAGTATGTGATTTTGAATATATACAAGGCGTGGACTTTCTTAAAACGTATTTATGTCGATCTTCTGAATGGAAAACATACGGACTTCTCTCCCTTTCGTCAAAAATGTCCCGGCATTTGCTGATACTTGTTTAACGAGCATCCTGTTATTTATCATTCATTTGGTAAATGGGAAGAAGCAAATTAACAATAACATATCTGTGGGTTGCGTGAGACAACTCTAAGTTGGAAAAAGAATATTAATACACTAGCAAAAATCGAATAAAAGCAAAGTCCACTCAGGAATTTTGTCGAAAAAACATCTAGGATACGGTGTTGATTCGGCCCATGATAACATCCACGCATCAAGCACCGCAAGGATACGGTCACACTTGTCACCGTGTAGAAGTCAGGTTATGATAGTCATTGTCACAGAAGAGTTCTTAAATTACTTTTATATTTGGAAAGAAAATCAGAGTTACGATAATAACATTTTGCCAAAGATTTTAAGAAGTTTTATGGTAACGGTGGCCTGATGGAGTTGCTTTTTAGTTATACAAGATTACGAATTTTAAAGTCCACAACTCGAGTACAAGTTCATAGAAAATCAAACACGTTGAGATACAAAGACCCCATAAAGAAGTTGCTCGGGGAACATCCCCATCTAAATGGGGACAATTAGCAATATCAAAATTAAAATCATCTCTCTTGTTATATATTTTGCTACTTACTTCACCATTATTGGTAAAAAGGTGCAAATCGAGAAAAGAAGCGTTAGTATCAGAAATATTACTTTGAAAAGTTGAATTTCTTTAGGATATATACTAATTAACCATAGTAGAAAAGAAAGGGTTGTCAATGTTCAATACCGAGAGGTGTCATTAAAAGGCTTCAATAACATCTGCCTGGGTATCTGGTGAAAGACTCAACATGAAAATAATCTCTTTCATAGCAATATAAAAAAAAAAATACGACAAGAGGTGCACAGTTCGTACCCATAGGGATACCAACAATGTGTCTATAAAACGGTAGTTACATACCATGATGAAAATAGTATGTAATACAAAAATAAGTGATTCACAAACTTCATGGCAAGTCGAATAGTGTAATTTGTCCAAACTGCAGCTAGTAAAAAAAATATTGTTACAGGCCAACATTGTAGTATTTTCCCTAGCAAAAAGTATTTTTGAGTCGAGAGCAATAAGCTTGTCTTTGATAAGGTTGTGTGGTAAAGTTATGTATATAATGTAGAAACATCATATGCCACTTATAGATGAAGCTTGACGCTTATTGCAAATTTTTATCAAGAACGTCACATGCATTTCTAATAGATTAAAAATAAATTAATCCCAGAGTTTTCATAAGTTTTAGCACACTATTGTTTAACGTGATCTTTAACGGCAATAAGAACAAGATGTTAAAAGTTTGGAGATATTTGAAGCTGGTGGCATAGAACTAGAATTGGAAATAAAACGAGCTTTATATGGTTGTTTGTGTAATTTTGGGAATCCAGTATATCGTTGAAAGTCTGTTTTGCTTTTCAATCTATTCTAGCCTTGAACATCTTGCACTGAGTGATGTGCGTCGAAACAACATTATCTTCAGTAGATTAGACTGGAGTATATTAATTAGTACTCACGCCGAGTTCCCAGTGATAAAACACTGAAGTACTGGAGGCGTCAAACAATAATTATATTATAGCTGCTTTATCAGCTGGAACTAAAACAAACTTATTATGAAATTCCTGATCAGGAATTTCCGATTTTAAATTACGAATATGAAAACCTAGGGTCTAGTGGGGAAGTAGGGAGGGGTTAGTCGCTATATGAGTTAAATACGGGTATTCTATGATGTTAAACCTAGTCTTTCTACAAGTAGAAAGGGAGTTAGGTTCAGCATGTTCTCTACGACACCATTTAATACTAAAATCCTCAATGGATTTGGGCGATCTGATCACGACATGCATTAAAATCAATCATGGAAGATGATCTATAATTCGGACCTTTAAAAAACAAATGCCGAATGATGTTTATCTATAATATCAAAATAACAAGTAATGACTTGACCGGCCCGACCATAGCAAAATTTTAAATGTTCTTCACTCGCATTTTGTTAGGAGTGTTATTTACTATATTTTGTTGTAGTTGAAACTCAAATTTCTAATTGTTTTTTGAAAATAACTCGAATACTAAAAACTGGAAATCACCGAAACACATACCAATATTTTACAAGTTTATGAACAAGGTTTTAGTCCAATCAAGGCAGAATTAAGTTTTATAAATCGCTAGCGCGATATTTGTTAAACGACGCCAGTTAACAATTTCAAAAGAAAACATGAATTATTAAAAAATATATAATTCTTTGAAAAGTGACCGATTATAAATTTGGGTAGTGTATACGTTGTATGATAGAACAGAGAGATGGCGAACGTTAATGACTTTGTAACTATTTCTTTTAATTTATTATTTAAAAAATAAACAGTGAATGCTATAATGTTTCACTATCAGACGAATATATAGTTAAAATTAACTGGCTCTATCCGAATGTCTAGAGTTCAGGGCCCCGTTTTATGAAACAACTTACGACCATTTTGATCGTAAATCAATTTCTTAAAACTACTTCACACTATAAATTTACACTTTTCAAATAAACGTGATTTATTTTCATTTCTTTTATATATGATATTTCTGCACTGCGTGCACACATAAGTGTCTACATTGAATGCTTAGGTGAAAAAAGTGAACGACTTTAAAATTTGAGAAATATCGTATTAATACGTATTTGATGTTTAATAAACAGTGCCCTGATCCCGTGTAGGGCAACTTTCACGATGATTAAGGCATGTAGTTTTGATGTTGCAACATCGATCGACAAAATATAAAGGACGAACTGTTATACGTTTCTCTCGTTATATACGTGTTAACGGTCATGCTACGGAAGAACGAGCTGAAATTAAAACCTGCTCGCCTAATATTTCCTTTTAAGTCGGAGATACTCCTTCAAAGCTACACAGTCCCTATTGTTAACTGATAATAACTCATGAATATGAACATCGATAATATACGGCTTCAGAATATATGATATAGTATACTATTATATACTATATATATATATACGTTCCCTGGAACGGGATTTGGGACTTTTAAATTTCGAAGGATGTACGCTGAACACTATACCACGGCTATTTATTGGTATGTTGTAAACATTTTTAACACATAAATAGGCATTACGTAATAACTAACGCGCACATACAAAACTCATCAAGCGCTAAATAACAAGTCGAGATATGGTTGTTTTGAGGCGAGGTATTAGTTTCACATTATTAACTGCTATGTTAATTTACACGTGCACAAGATTGGACTAGTCTTTATATTTACTGATTAATTTTGATTGCGTTTCAAATATTTTGTTATTTGGCCTCATAATAAATGGTAGTTAGTATACTATTTTCTTAGTTCAGCGTTATAGTTCAGTAGATAGAGCAACTGACTTGATAACCAGAAGGTGTCGTGTGTTCGAGCCCCGAAAGAGGCTAACGTTTTTTTTCTGTAAAAAGCACTGTTACCTGTGTATAGATACGATGTGCACTGGTTGATGATTATATAGTAAATGATTTCGTGCGCTATATTTGCTCGCTTAATTACCCCCGATTTCGACATGAGCTGGTGAACAAGAAGTTACAAATATAGTTCACGCCTACAAAGAAGAAATCGATTGATAGAGAGCTGAGAAGCTTTAAGTAGCGTTAAGGGCATTGCTCTATTATCTGATACTGACAGTTTGTTTATTATCTGGGTACGCGCACGTCCATGCTCCATATTAGTGTGGATAAGTCGTAAACATTAGAGCCAGTCAATAGAAAATGATTTTTGCCCAAAATGTATCATTTGCCGGTAATTTCAACTATATAAGCCGGTAAGCCGGGAAGCCGGTCACAGTGCAGGAAAAAGTCCAGCAAACTCCGGCGCAAAGCCCTCAGAAATGGCAGGCCGGGCGTATTATCGTAAGAATCTCCGTCGATATAGGACAGTTAGTGATAATTGATACTAGTGATAGTGATATTGGTCATACTCTTCTTTTCTGTTGAACATAATATCTCCATCAGTTTCATATTGGTTTAGGACCTACATGGAAACAAACTGAATTGCATAAAACAAACCACATGAACCGTAGCAAACACCATCACTAATAAACGCCATGTTTTGTCTGTAACCCGAGGGCTAAATTCCCATCGACCAGTGTTCAGAGCTAAATTCTTAATCATTCTGTTGTTATCTAATTATCTCCTCAGGTGTATGACAGACTGAAAACCTGTAAATTGCGAAATAATTCCAGTCACATTAAAATCACGACCCTCTAATAAGCTTCGATACTTTTTCGCTATGCAGAAGGTATCGAAGCGTCAATTTACGATCTGATTTTAATGAGATTTGAAACTAATTTGCCTCTAATTCTGGATACCCTACAGTGGCCAATTGCTTATGAATCCGTGTACCACAAATTATGCCGCTTACTGCAATTATCCGAATACGGCTGGAATAACTTGCCTTAATTTCCCCACATATACAGAAGAAAGTTTAGCACGACTTTTTACGGATATAGTTTAAACATTAGAACATGTTTAAAGAAGTGTATTATTTTATTTATTTTTAAAGCGATGTATCAGAATTACCTACCATATATTAAAAAACTTATTTCATTATACAAAGTATTGCTTTGAACACATCTTAATGTGTGGCATTGACACGAATTGTCCTTTCTGTCATAATTTAAAAAGCGCTAAAATTGTGTTCAGAAACGATTATTATTCTCAAACAAAAACATTCCAAATTTCGTAATTTTAAAGATTACCTCTCCTTTTCATTGAAATTAGAGAACGATTTTCGGAACTCTATCAAAGTATGTTCCATCATATTTGCTTTGTTTTTATCACCCACTTTGGCACTGGTAAGGTCTATGCCTCTTTATCATTGACTCCGAACATACACGGCTCTGAATCGCGTCTATGGAAATGACCATGCATTTTATGTGCTAAATTTATTTTTGCTCAGTTACATATCGAACCTAATTTCTAAACATAATTATTCCCCATATTTAGTCAATCGATTATACGAAGCGGGTCGAATATAACGTTTGTCATAGCATGAGAACTAATCACAATTACTTATGTCTTGTAAACATTTGCTATAGGGAATTACTTATATATTGCCAGGCTAAAAACTTATGCCAGATTATTGTTGTATTATGTAATACTCTACAAACCAAAAATGTGTCCACGAAGATTCGCATGGCGGAAGGTATACAGTTCCGGTTCTACACAGGAATTAAGAGGTAGGTCTGCCTCCCCCACAAAATCGACCGTCAGACATAGACTAAAATGTGCTGAAAAATGGACGCTAAACACCAAAGAAACAAACATTACATTGCACAGTTGAAACATACCCAGATCTCCAAAAGTATTCCTTTCTTTTAGGACATTGTCCCCGAGATGCCTAAAATTAGGCAATTGTTTCCCCAAGATCCACGTATTAAGGAGGAGGTGGGGCGGCGCTCAGTAGAGTCAATATCGTATTTTTGTATATCTAATCTACACACTATTTATTTTTCACGGTGTATAGCACTAACTACAGATGACGTGACATGGCCGATGTACAAGACACGGTGAGAATCATGGCTCTCTAATGTATGTAAGTACCTACCACAGAGCCATGATTTCCTTTGCTTACTACTGATTTATAGGACACCATACTCACGTTGCCGTCAAGGTTTCCGAAGACAATCATGCAACGTCCTGCATAACCTCCTTATTTTAATATTTTAATAGAACAAACGTCCGTTCTATAATTTCAGATTTTTGGTATTTACATCGCCGCTCTCGTGTGATCTGGTTCTCCGTATTTGGAAACTTAACTCTTACCATCTCATGAATACATATTGCAACTACACGCAAATTCTCCATAAACGATAACTCGAAATAGGTCACGTGTGTGAATTGGGCGGAGTTAAGTTTCCAAATACGAACGAGATCACACGAGTATACCGAAAATGTCTGCAATTATAGAGTCAGTTACAAAACATGCTCGATTGGCGTGATATTCTTCTCTTTGGTGAGTTGCATGCATGCACGTTTGCTATTTAAGGTTTGTTCTATTGAAACACGTCGGTTATTTACTCCAAACATTGGGTGATGTCTTCAGGAACCTCGTCGGAAAAGTGCGTATGAGGAATCGTTACGAGGTCCTACCAGTCATTCTAAGCCAAGGAATCATGGCTCTATGATAGGTACAAGAGCTATGATTCTCACGTCAAGGTACTGTGTTTAATAAAATAATTGATCGTGGTGTGCGTGATCGAGGGGTTAATGGACGTGCGTTGTTAACCTTTTCGCCTTTCACCGTTGCGAGTTCTAATCCCACTGGGAAATCAACTTGTAGGTGAAAATCTTTCGATTCTTATACGGATGGCGATAGGTACAGTACTGGTTCTACTCAGGAAAAGTGGGTGGTCTGGCTCTGCCACAAACAAATTGACCGTAATATATGAACTAAGATGTGTTACAAATGACGTAAAACACCATTCAAACAAATTGAACGCAGCCTTCCAATTATTTAAAACATGTATTTATTTATTTACAATTTCTTCATTTAATATGGTTAGGCTACACCTTACAATGTCATGGTGATTATTAATTATAATTACATGTATATAAATTCACGTATTTTATACATATTTTATGTTTTCTCCGCAGTGTTTCATTAGCCGAAGACCACAGCTTTCGAGTCGCACAGTCACCACTTGCTTTTATGGTGTGACATAAAGTGATAGTGGGTTTGGGTGGGTGCGGGGGGGGGGGGGAGGTCGCACAGGTCACCACTGAGCTTTTATGGTGGTGACATAAAGTAATAGTGGGTGTTGGGGTGGGGGGTGGGGCGCGCAAAAGGGTTATTTCTGTTCTGCTGCGAAATTTATATTTTGTTATCTGTTATTGCGAGAAAATTTTAACCGTTTTTCTGTTTCATTGTTAATTTAATGTTAATCTGTTATTTCCGAAATTTATTCTTTATTATATGTTATTGAGAATAAGTGTTTAATGTGCCTGTTGTAAGCAATCTGTATGGAATGGGGAGAAGACATTTGTTGTCTTCCATCTGCTCCCCACCCACCCTCAAGATCGTAAAAACGTCATGTTTGGAGTGTTA